>PVIY010012430.1:0-61831 GCA_004026745.1 Myrmecophaga tridactyla | reverse complement strand
AAAAAAAAAAAAAATAGAGCAATTCAGAGAAATTAATAGGTAATAATGCATATAAGAATAGCCAAGACTTCTTGAAGATAAAAACAAGGTGGGGGAGGTATGCTTGGTTACTCTCCTAAAGACTAAGGTTAATTAGTTCTATATAACTACATAATTAAATAAATGAGCTATATCCATGGTGATGAATTAGAAAACTTATAAAGATACCAATTCTGCTCCAATTGAGCTGTAGCTTCATTTGTTTCCAATCAAAATTACTTCAATTTTATTATGTGAAATTTGACATGGTTATCCTAACATTTATATGGAAAAGAAAATTCCTATAAGAACAGAAACACTTATAGGTGTTTAAAGAAAGAAAATCTTCATCCCTTGCCAGGAATGAAGAATTATTATAAATTTATTGTAATTATGACTATGGAATTAATAACAGACGACAAGGCCTATAAACAGACCTATACACTATGGCGACATAATTTATCACCAAGTTGACATTGCAGATCAATGGGAAAAGGATGAACTGATTAACAAATGTGGAAGGATAATTAGTTATCCATGTGGAATAAAAGTAAGCTGGGACCTGTCCATCATGCCTGTATTAGTTTGCAAACTGCCAGAATGCAAAATACTAGAACTGGAACAGCTTTTTAAAGGGGAACTTTAATAACTTACAGGTTTACAGTTCTAAGGAAATGAAAGTGTCCAAATTAAGGCACCAACAAGAGCTTACTTGCACTCAAGGTAAGGCACCAAGAAGAGGTTACCTGGATCACCTCTGTCAGCCAGGTAGTCACATGGCTGGCATCTGCTGGTCCCTTCCTGCAGGGCTTCATTGCTTTCAGCCTCTGTCCATGTGGACATTCTTCACTTTGCTTCTCCAAGGCTGGCTAGCTTTCATCTCTTGGCTTCCTTGGCTCGCTCCAGGTTCTGGCTTGCTTAACATCTCATGATGATGTCTGCTGGGCTCCAAGCATCACCAAACATCCATGTCTCTGTTCTCCATGTGTCTGTGTCTGTGTCAGCTCTGCTCTGAAGTTTCTGTCAGCTCTGAGGCTTCTGTCATTTCTCTAGGCTCTGTCCTTTCTGCTGTTTCTCCAAAATGTTTCCCCTTTAGAGACTTCAATAATCTAATCAAGAACTGGAATGGGTGGGGTCACATCTCCATCTACCCAAAAGTTAATACCCACAATTGTGAGTGTCACATCTCGATGGAGATAATCTATTTAGAAGTTCCCAACCACATTATTAAATTAGGATTAAAAGAAACAGCGGCCTCCACAAGATTGAATCAGGATTAAAACATGGCTTTCTGGGGTATATAATAGATTCATACTAGCAAAATGCCATATTCAAAAACCAATCCCAAGTGGATTAAGTTACAATTATGAAAGGGGGAAAAGAATTTTAGCTGAATATATAAGAAAATTTCTCTATGAACTGAGGGTGGGGTAAGGAAAGATTTCTCACACAAGGTACATAAAGTGCTTAACCATAAAGGAAAAGACAAGTAAATGTGACAAATTTAATTAAAAGCTTCTATTCATCAAGAGACACAATAAAGAAAATGGAAGAATAAGCCAGAAATGGAAATATATACATAAAAATGACATATAGAGATGATATACACAAAGGATTAAAATGCAGAATATTCTTAAATTCTTATTAATGAATCTGAAAAAAAGAAAAAATCTGATGGAAAACTAGGAAGGGGGATTGAATTGTATACCCCAGTTTGGACATTTTCTTGTTGTTATCTGCATTCTGGTGGGTGTGGATCCATTGTAAATAAGACCTCTTCAAGGTGTTACTTCAGCTAAGTAACTGAATCAGGCTGGGCTTCTGATTGGAAGTCCTTCATAAACAGAGCAAAAGTCAGAGAAAGAATCCATGGAGGCAGCCAGAGCCAGAAAGCAAAGTAACCTGGAAGAGAAAGGGGCAGACACTGTCAGTTGTGTTGCCATGTAACGGAAAAGCCAATGACTAAGGATCATTAGCAGCCAACTCCAGAATTTAGAAAGTATTCCCTGCTGATGCCTTAATTTTGGCTTCTATCCTCAAACTGTGAACCAATAAATTCCCATTGTTTAAACCAACTCATTGTCAGTATTTGTTTAAGCAAGCAAGAAACTAAAACACTTGGCAAACACATGGAGAGATATTC
Source organism: Myrmecophaga tridactyla (assembly GCA_004026745.1). Classification (NCBI taxonomy): domain Eukaryota; kingdom Metazoa; phylum Chordata; class Mammalia; order Pilosa; family Myrmecophagidae; genus Myrmecophaga; species Myrmecophaga tridactyla. The sequence goes on along the minus strand of PVIY010012430.1, from coordinate 59,670 downwards.
CACAAGAGTGGAAATAAATGACCAATAAATATATGATAATGTGTTTATTAGTAATTAGACAAATCCAAAATAAAAACACAGAGAGATACTGTTTTCCCCTACTTCCTTTAAACTTCCAGGCATCTGTGGGGATGATGAGAAAGTAATACCTGGCTCAGTTCTAGCTAGCAAATATGTAGGTGATATGTAAATGCTTAAATGTTTAATTACTGTAACTCATACTTAAGGACAAGATTATACACCAGAGTACTTTTTATTTCTACTTCCTGCTCATAAAATCCTACCCTAACATACCTCCACAGAAAGAAGTAAGACAATTGCAGTGAGAGCCCAAGGATCTGGATTCCAGTATCATCTCTGTCACTATTAAGTGAAGAGATTTGAGTCAAGTCCACATTTATGAAGAAAGAGATTTCAATCTGGTGGCGTTTAAAGCCTGAAAATACATTTTGTTTAGCTTTCACCAAGCTTTTACATGTATAATTTAAATATTAATAGGTGGAGATCGCACGCTTTGATACTTCCAAAGTCTACCATTCACTCCTGTGCTGCATTTTAACTGTTTAATTTATTTCATTGTCTGTCTGCCATTAATGACATTTGTTAGTGAACTTAGTTAAATAATATCTAAATAACCTTTCTGAAGCTTAAAAAATTATTCATAAGATACACTTATCCACAAAATAATGTACATGATGTTCTAAATATAGATAAGAAAAAGTAACATATTCAGTTTTACTTGTGATGGTTTTAGTTTGTAACTTTATCATGCAGGGAGGGATGTTTTGTATTAGGTGTCTCCCTAGTGTGTTCACCCAGCACGCTCTACTTACCACCTTCACAACATTGCCGCTTTTCTGAGCTGCCTCCACTTTAGCCTATTAGATTCATCAGGATAGAGTTTATCTTGTTGACTGGATCTCATATGTCCCACACGATGGACATTAGAGAATGTTGGCTGAATACAAAGTGGTATAAATGAATGAATGAAGGAACATGATTTAGCTCAAATGTAGTATATATGTGGCGCAGTAGTGAGCAACTTTTCTATAAAAGGCCAGATAGTAAATATTTTAGGCTTTACAGCCTATTAAGTTTAATTTCAAATACTCAACTCTGCTGTTGTAATGATAGGGCAGCTCCAGGCAATATGTAAACAAAAGCAGGGGCAGAACGGACTGTTGTCCAATAAAATTTTATTTCCGAAATTGAAATTTGGATTTCATATATGTTTCATTGTCAGAAAATATTATTTTTCTTTTGATTATATTTCGGACATTTCAAAATGCAAAACTATTCTTAGCTCATGGGTGGGCCTTTACAAAATCAGGTTGATTTGCTGGCAATAGCTCCATCGCTGCTGACACCTGCTCCAGCACAGTGGAGTGCATGCGTTATAAACATAAAAATATTTATACTTATATAAATATTCATATTATATTCCTAAAGATATGTAACTATATTATATTTGTATAAATATATAAAAAAATTTTAAATATGTTAATAGCAACTACTCTCAAAACAGGGCTTACATGTAACTCAAGGTATTGTGGTTCTGAGAGTGGGAAAGTGTTAAGGGAATTGTAAAAATTCTATTTCTGGAGCCTTTTAACAATATTTAAGCTTATTATCAATATGTTTAGGTATAATGTTATCTATGGAATGAGGTATGAGCAGGAACATTTTCCAAGGTCTTCCTAGTCTTTAATCCTTATGAGAGGGGTCCAGTGGGTCCCATGATAATGAAACATGTAGATAAAGGGAAGTGAAACACAATATTTCCTTAATGTATTAACCTCCCATTTTCATACTAACTAATCCCCAACCCCATGCCCTGAACATGCACATACACACCTACTCACACTCCAGGTATTCTGTACAACACTCATTTATCAATGTACTTACTATAATTAGGCTTTTCACCAAGCACAGGTGATACAAAGATCAATATGAAATATATTGTATAAGAGTTCACAGAATTAGGCAAGGAAAAGTTGTTAAGTATCCACCAACTGTTAGTTAAATTATCTCATTTAATCCCCATAAAAAGCTCAATGTAGAGCTATCAGATAAAATATAGGATGCCCAATTAAATTTGAATTTCAGATGAACAGCGCATTTTTTAAATTTAATATAAGTATACCATGCAATATTTGGAGTATACTTATACCAAAACAAAATGATTGGGATATATTCGTACTAAAAAAATATTGTCTGAAGTTCAAACTCCATTGGGTGCTGGGCATTTTTATTTGTTGAATCTAGCAACCCTAACTAAATGACATGAAGGAATATCTGAATAAAATGAGACTTAAGGAGGTTAATTTTGTTGTTCAATTCAAACATCTGGATTTCCATGAAAATTTTCCCTAAACTAAAACAAAGAGACAAATTATAAAGGAATGGCTATATCCCTCAGGTGTATTGGGGTTGCAAAAAGGATAAAATTAATTCCATCTTGTGTAATTTCATAGGGTAAAGTATTTGAGTGGAGCCTGGAAAGTAAGTGGCTAGGCTGCAACTGACCAAAATAGAAGTTTAAAAAAAAAAAAAACAGAAAACATAAATTTGAATTACGTGAATGATTATTATTTCACCTTACAAAATAATGTTGAGCTTTTCAAGGTTTTCTCTACCTTTAGCATTGCCATATCATCACATTACTATGTATATTACAGGAAAATTTCCAATAGGTATTCATATTTTCTTTTTTCATAAGTGGTAAATAATTTTTAAAATTCTAATTCCAGTTATCATCAATATAAGGAAGTCCAAATAATTGTTAAAAATCATTTGTGAGGAAATTTTACATTGGATGCAGAGATCAGTGAAATTGAAGAAAAAAATGTTTGTGTAGCTACAGCTGATAAGTGGTTCATTGTAGATAAAAAGAAGAAAACCAGACTTCTTTACAATGAAGCTGAAAGAAGTTTTTCACATATATCATTATTGATGAAATAAGAATATCTGTTGCTTCCTGATTTCTCTTTTCCAGATGAAAAAAATAATTATAGCTGACTTTCTACATGCAATTTATCATTATTTCTTACCTCAGTTACTGTCTGTCATAAGGCAGAAAACTTCATTCCCCAAAATGTTGAGCTAGACACTGATATCAGCATGTGCCAAAACTGATAGAAATAGCTGATTCTCTATCATTGAGCTATTAACTGAACTGATTTTAAATTGCATTTCAAATGCTTCTAGAATAAGGTACAATGCAATTTAATTTTAGCATTGTATCGTATGAATTTAGTCATTTTTGTTTCCTTTATATTGCTTGAAACATCTTTAAAAGATGTAAAGAGTACGAGATTTGAGAAGAGTAAGTGATCTGTCCACACATACGTCAGAACAAAGCACAAAGTAAGAGTCAAATTTTAAAGATGGTAAAGGAGGAAAAAAATTAAGTATAAATACTAATTTTGATCTGATTGTGTAAAACTTGGGGAAAGGGTAAAAGGGTAAAGTAGAGGAAGCTGAAGAAGGTGAGCAGAAAAATATCTCTATTTCTAAGCAGAGTATAGTCAATTGGTTCATCTCCAAACCAAATTTTCTTTAAATTTTTAATCACAGAAAGGTTGTTGCAGAACTTTAGAGAAAAAAAATATGTATGGTGCATGCAGCCTCATTTTGTAACTCTTTCCCAAATGCTTTAGTGGGAAATGTATATGCCTCCTAAATGAAGGGGAATTGGGGATTCGGGGAGCAAAATAGTACAATTAAGTACTCTGCTTGGAAAACAGTCACATATAAACCATCCATCTTCATGAAGGAATATACTTATGTTTACTCTTCAAAGTTTCAAAACCTATCTGAAATCATAGGTACTCATTTTTAAAAATAGGTAGAGCAGAGCTGAGAAGGCCCTTTTAGCCTTCAGTTTTCTCCCTCAAAGAGAACACCTGATAATTGAGAGAAGCAAAGATGCCTTTACATCTGTCTGGCTGCCTTTGTTACTCCTCAGTTTCTCTTACTCCAGGAGAAATGGCTGTCAAATATGAACCTGTTTACAGGGTGCCTCAGCTGATGTTCTAGTACAGTACTTTGTCCTTCTACTGATGTTCTTTAAAGGATGCAACATGTAAAAAAAAAAAAAATCCATAAAAACTGTTATCCAAAAATACGAATTAGGAGATAGAGGTTGAAACTCATTAATACAACAGAGTTTGCAGCATAGCATTTAGCCCCGACATTTTTTTAAAAGATTAATTTGATTGCCTTCACAAATTGGTAATATACACACACACAAGCAGGCACACACACACATACACACACACATATCCAAGTTACCAGCCTCTCCTGAAAAGTCAGAAAATCTGTAACCTCAGATGCACATTCACATATGGCAGGACTTCTGTGTGAGCTGCACAGTCTCTGTTCCTATAGAAGGGACTTGAGTTCTCCACTTCACTCTTTGCCTCACTCATTGATGAGAGCAGCCTGGCCCCAGGAAGCACGTGAATTTGCTATCCTTGATAGTTACTGCCTAGAACCACAGTGTTGCTTTCAAGTCAGGCATTGTGAGGGGAGCATTGGATGAGTCTGGGACCAACCCTATGAAATTTTTACTTCTGTTATTTGAAATGAGGATGCTATGACTATCAATTTTCCAATTATAGTGAGGATGGGATAAAATGTGCATTAAGTGAATAATGCATATCTGACATACAGTAGCTCTCTGACAAGTAGTTGTGAGGGCAAAGATGGTGACAAAAATTATTTGAAAATGGTGATGTGATATTGATAGTTAAACCGCTAAAGCTTTGCAGACCACAGTTTTGGGCGTGGGAAAGGAAAGTGTTTGAATTGATCTCAATAGAGCCCTTTGGCTCTTAATATCTCTTAAATTCTTTTCTTTTTGGTTTTACATTTCTATAAAATAAACTTCCTCGTCTTCACATTGTTTTTAAAGCATGTTCATAGGGACATGGTGGTTTTTTGATGCCTGTGATAAAACTTAGCTAAAATGAAGTATAATTAATTTGTTATTTAACAATTCTAAGAAAAAAATAAAATTAGATTAAGAATCTGCCGTGAAACCCTGAGATTTTCAGCAGAACACTTTTGATTTAGAGGGTAATTATATCATTTAATAAAACAGGATGGGAAAATAATCTTAAGTGGAAAAGATATTTTGTCTCTGCTATGGCGTTTTAATTGCGTGAGTAATAATGATATTCAGCATGTAGCTGACTTTGTGAGTTAGATTTAAATTATTTTCAGAACACTAAACAATATCATAATGTGTTGGCAATCAATTATTTCAAATTGATTCAAGCAAATATTTCAAATATATGTTACAGACATTTAAAAATTGCCCTGACATGAGCGAAGGCATATTGGGTAAACTTAAATCTTATATATCAAAAAACAAATAAACAAAACTGTTATTTGCAATCCTTGGATTTGTGAACTCTAAACAAGGAACAGAAGGTAAGTTCTCTACTTTTCTAGAATTTTCAGTGTCTTGGCATAATTTAGCTGTTCATCATCTCGTAGTTTCAAGTCCCAGCCACCCAAAAGAAAAAAAATATGAGATGCCCAGAGTTTGAAGGCATTAATTTTTTTCATAATGGAGGCTTTGTATTGAAACAGAGTTCAGAGAAGGCAGTGTTAAGTGGTTTTCTGGAAGAGGAGTTTTTCCCATTTACAGAAATAAAATGGGCTCCTAAATTACTAGCTTTTTGTCTACCACAATCGAGGTACATTGACTTTCCTTCTTATACATATTTTATCCTATTTGAAAACAACTGTTTTCCTACAAATTAAAGGGGTATAAGTTCTTACAAATCAACCTTGTGATTAAAAATTACATCCTATGTAAAGGAGACTTGCCATAAGAAAGAAAGATCTAGGACATTGAAGATTTGTTTTGAAGGCTTTGAAGATTTGTTATTAACATTGTTGACCTGTCACTGTTTCAATTAGCCCACATGAAATAATCTTGCAGAATGAGGTAGAAAGGGATCATTGTATTTTTGTTCGGTTAGGAAGCAAGTTTTTCAGAGTGGACTTGTACATTTAAACAAAGAATGTTAAAAATCATTCTGGCTAGTAAAATCTAAAACTCTGTAAGACATGCTTCACAACCAGATAACTATATTTTTATTGCAAACTATATTTCTTCAGATGAATAATCTACAAAATATTTACTGAGCAATACTGAGTGTCACAATTCCTCCTTCCTTCATTTGTGTATTCAAGTATAAATATTTCTTGACTGCCTGCCAAGTACAATGCCCTGTGTTAGGTGCTGGGAATGCACCAGGAAACATGGCTGATATAGTCTCAGCCCTTACAGAACTATCCATCTGCTTGGAAGGCTTGTGATGAAGAAGTCTACACACAATGAGCAGGGGACCTAACCTATCCAAAGGATCATGACCCTGAGAAAATGGTGTTTAAGCTGAAGCCTGCAGGATGAGTAAAAGACAGGCTGGTGATAAGGAACAGGAAAGAAATTTGTATGGTGAAAGTAGGGACAGGAGAGAGGGTTTAGTCAATGGCACAGATAATACGAAACTATGGGGGCAGGGAAAGTTGAAAGAAGTGAATTCAGAATGTCAGGAACTTATATTGGAACTGCTGAGGCTGAAGACATTGGCAGCAGCCCAGTTGGGAAGTTTGGCCTTTGTCCTGAGGATAAGGGGAAGCTTTTAATGCATTAAGGAAAGCATGACGTGATCACTGATGGGGATGGATAGAGGAAGCAGAGGTGAAAGAAGAGATTCTTATCCTTGAGACTATTAAGGGTATAGACTCTAATGCCCCTCCCAGTATGTTGGTCTCAGAGAGGATTTAGGGAAACAAAGGGTGCTTGCAGGACTTATTCCATGTGATTATTTCACATAGAAATAAATGTTTAAAAAGTAGTGTAAGAGGACTGGGGCCAAGTAGGAAGCTCTGAGAATCAATCCCTCCATCAGATCAACTAGTAAACAGGCAGGCACCGTCTGAATCAACTATTTCAAAACTCCGCAGCCCAGTAGAACATTGTACAATATCCTGTGAAGAGCAGGAGGAAGAGGTTTGTGAACTGTGGCAAATAACAGCAATGTGCACTCTGGCATGGAGGCAATAGTCACTCATTCCCCAACCTCACAACGGATGGTGGTAAGGTATTGGTGTAGCTTGCTGGTCGAGAGTGGATTATAAAAAATGTAGTTCCCCAAGATCCAGGAGTATATAGCACAAGTTCTGATAATTGCTCTTGATTAGCTACTTTAAAACACTGGGGGCCTGGTTCTGAGGGTGGCCATTCTTCCAACCCAACCCGGACAAGTAGAGAAGACTTAAAGACAGTACATTTCCTCAGAGCAGTGGGGGACAGCTGAAGGGCTGCATTTGCTAGGCAGGCACCAAGACAAGAAAGCATAGTTTTGGGGGTAATCTCCTGATGTACTTCCAGGTCCCTCTTTCATCCCTTCCCAAGGTCATTTTGAAGCCAGTTAGCCCTCAATTTATGGACCTTTGGCCTTGTTTCATCTGGGAAAGACTAGGACTCATCTCTCCAGTTTAAACCCATCCAGAATTTGCCCTCCAGGCAAAAGCAGATTGAGAAAGCAAAAGCAGAGTAAGAAAATTGAGTTGGGTGGCCTGGGGCAAAGACTTACCAGATTTACACCCTGGAGAGAAATACCCAGGAGATGGAGTAGATCTGTTTCCTGGGGGGTAGAGGCAACACTCAAATACCTGTAAAGAAGGAACCCACCCCTAAGGTCGCTCACAAACAAAATTGCTGGACAAGACACAGGCCCAGGAAGACAGGGAAGATCGAAAATCCTACACTTTGCATTTGCTATGCTTGACCATTTTGATAATGACACTGATCAAACTCAGGGTTTCTGTACAATGTGCTCAAATGACCAATTCCTGAGACACCAGGCTTTCAAATAGAGAAAGAGTTTATGGCTTAGTGTAAAGGTCGAAATCAGATGGCCCATCAACCTAAAAATCTTTCTCCCCAAACTGCAGTACTCTGATAGTTTTACAGCATCAAAGGATGGACAGACTTTAGGATAATGACTCTAATGGCTAGAGATGACAGAGTTAGAGATGTTTTAATTACTGAGCATGTGCTGATTGATAACATGCTTAGTCACAGAATGTATAAAAGAAAATGACAGTCTTAATATGATAATGGGCATGATTATAATGAGATATAGGTTGTTTATAGGTTAAAGTTTAACCTACTGAGTTTGTCAGGGCAGCCAATTTTGATTAGATCAAGTTTTATATAGCAAGGGAATTTAGGAATTGGGGAGGGTTAGTTCTGGCCTGACACATATGGGCTATCTTTGAGACTGTAAAACTCTGAAGTTGTAAAACAGGATGACAGGATGGGAGGGATGGTACAAGTGGAGCCAGTCATTAGTTTTTTGCAATCACAAAATAAAGTTTTTTTGTGTGTGATTGTATAAATGATTATACAATCATTATCAAAGATCAAAGCTGCCGGATTACATTTCAGTAATTTCAGGTACTTCCTTTTGGCTATTTTACAAAATATTAGGAAGCAATAAAAAGCATATATATTATAATATACATGTAATATGATTGTATATATATAATGATTCAGTAATTGTAATTATTCGCTAATTCTGAATTCTCAAAAAGAACTGAACTCTGAAGGAGCACACCAGGCAAGAGCAAGACAACTTGCAGAGTGGGAAAGGTGTTTTTGCTTAAGTTTACTTGGGTTGTTAGGTCCTGATACTCAAGAAAGTCTCCGTCATATCACTAATTGAATCATCCCAAATATCATCCCAAAGATGATATTTTAAAATATCAAAATGTGCAATGTACAAGAAAATATAAGCCAAAGAAACAGGAAATGATGCCCCATCCAAAGGAAGAGGATAAAAATCCAGAAACATCCATGAAGAAAACAGACTAAGGACATACCAGACAAAGACTTTTAAAAAAAATGATCTTCAGTGTGTTCAAGGATATGAAGGAAAACAATGAATGAACAAAATGAGAATCTCAATAAAGATATAAGAATTTTAAAAAGGAGCTGAACAGAGGGGCGGTGCGACGGTGGCTCAGTGGCAGAGTTCTCACCTGCCATGCTGGGAACCCGGGTTCAATTCTCAGTGCCTGCCCATGCGAAAAAAAAGAAGAAGGAGCCGAACAGAACTAAGGTTGAAGACAAAAATAACTGAAATTAGAAATTGACAAGAGGATTTCAACCACATTGGAGCTGACAAAAGGAAGAAATAGTGACCTTGAACAAAAGTCCATTGAAATGAGTCAGTCTGAGAAGCAGAAAGAAAACAGAAGTGTAAAAAAATGAAAAGAGCACAAGAGGTCAGTGGGACACTATCAAGCATACCCATATAGGCATTATGGGGAGTCACAGAAGTAGAAGAGAGAAAGGGGCAAAATAAATATCCAAAGAAATAATGACAGAAAACATCCCAAACTTAGCAAAAGACACGAATGGAAAGACAGCTGAGAATCCCAGAAAACACTGAACAAGATAACCTTGGAGAGAGAGATGCTCCACCTCATACTGATCAAACAGCTGAATTCAAAGAGCAAGGAGAGAGTTAAAAAGCTACAAGAGAAAAGCAACTTGTTATGTATAAGGAAGTATCAGTTAGATTAAGTACCAATTTCTTATCAGAAACCACGGAGACAAGAAGGCAGTGGGCTGAAGTACTTCAAGTGCTGAGAGAAAAATTGCCAACAAAAATTTTATATCTGGCAAGACGTTCTTAAAAAAGTGAGGGAGATTTTAAGACATTCCCAGATAAACCAACGCTGAGGGAGTTCATTACCGATTGATCTATGCACAATTCTAAAGGGAAATCTTCAGACTGAAAGGAAAAGACACTAGACAGTGGTTCAAAGTGACCTAAAGTTAAACATTTGGGTAATTAAAAGTGCCATACTAGTGTATTATGTTTTTTTGTTATGTAACTCCACTTCTTCCCTCTTATAAGTGCTATTATGCAAATGCGTAAAAAGTAATGATAATGATAATCCTATGGTTCGGGACATAAAGTATAGCAAGATATAATTTGTAACAAATACACGAAAGGGACAGAAAATAGAAGGGTATAGGAACAGTGTATGTGTATGCTATTGAAGTCAAATTGAATTAATCATATATGATTGTTATATATTTAGTATGTTACTTTTTAACCCCATGGTAACCATAAGGAAAACAGATTAAAATATATCCAGATAGAAGTGAGAAGGCACTCTATATGATATGACACACAAAAAGCATAAATATAAAAGTAGGCATAATGGAAGTGCGGGACAAAAAGTGTACAAGACTTACAACGACTAAACAGCAAAATGGCAGAAGAAATTCCATATTATCAGTAGTGACTTCAAATGTAAATGAATTAAACTCTCCAATCAAAAAGCAGAGAGTGGCAGAAAGATAAAAAAGGATGACCCAACTATATGCTGTTTACAAGAGACTAATCTTCAATTTAAAGACATACCTAGGTTGAAAGTGAAAAGATAGAAAAAGATATTCTACGCAAGCAGTAGCCCCCCCCCAAAAAAAAGCTGGGGTAGCTATGCTAATATTGGACAAAATAGACTTTAAATGCAAAAGAATTTATAAGATAAAGAAGGACACTATATGTTAATAAAAGGGGCAGTTCACCAAGAAGAAATATCAATCTTAATTTAGATGGTTCTACATTAATAGTAAGATATTTCAATACACCACTTTCAATAATGGATAGAAAACCTAGACGGAAGAACAGTTAGGATGTAGAAGGTTTAAATAATGCTCTCAACCATCTAGGCCTAACAGACATATATAGAACACTTCTTCTCAAGTGCCCATGGGCCATTCTCCAAGATAGACTATCATAGATCACACAACAAATCTTAATAAATTTAAAAATACTGAAATCATACAATGTATCTTTTCTAACAAAAATGGAATGAAGCTAGAAATAGAAACTTCATAAATATGTGGAAATTAAAAAATGTACCCTAAATAACCAAGGGGTTAAAGAGAAACTAATAAGGGAAATTAGGAAATGTCTTGAGACAATGAAAATGAAAACACAACATACCAAAATTTGTGGGATGCCAAATGTAAGAAACTATTTCCAACAGTAAGCTAAAAGAATTCTACACCATGATCAAGTGGAAGTCACCCCTAGTATGCAAAAGTGATTCAAAATAAGAAAATCGATGACTGTAATATACCACATTAACAGAATGAAGGGAAAAAAAACACAGGATCATCTCAATTGATGAACAAAAAACATTTGACAAATTCAACACCCTTTTTGATAGAGATCCTTAGAAAACTAAGAATAAAAAGAAACTAACTCAGCATGATAAAGGTCATATATGAAAAGCCATAGTTAACATTATACTTAATGATAAAAGGCTGAAAGCTTTCCCTAAAATCAGGAATAAGACAAAAAGGCCCACTGTCACCATGTTATTCAGCATTGTACTGGAAGTTCTAGTCAGAGCAATTTTGCAAGTCAAAGAAATAAAAGACACCCAAACTGGAAAGAGAGAAGTTAAATTTTCCCTTTTGCAGATGACCTGATCCTACATACCAAAAAATCCAAAAAAAAAAAAAAAAAAAACCACTATAAAGTTCCTAGAACTACCAAATGAATTCAACAAAGTGTCAAGACACAAGATCAACATGCAAGTCAGTAGTGTTTCTATATACTAGAAATGAAGAATTGGAAGAAGAGGGCAAGAAAAAAATTCCATCTAAAATAACTACTGGAAGAGTCAAATATCTAGGACTAAATCTAACCAACAATGTAAAGGACCTGATCACAGAAAACCACAAAATAGTGCTCTAAGGAATCAAAGAAGACTTGACTAAATGGAAGGACATTCCATGTTCATGGATCAGAAGACTAAATATTAAGATACCGATTCCACTGGAAGCAATTTACACATTCAACACAATTCCAACAGCCTTCTTTACAAAAATGTAAAAGACAATCATCAAATTTATATGAAAGTCCACTTGGCATCTTGAAAGAAAGAAAAACTTAGAGGACTCATCCTTCCTGATCTTAAAACTTACTATAAAGCCACAGAAATCAAAACAACATTGTACTGGCACAAGCTCAGACTAATAGGCACATGAAATTGAATTGAGAACTCAAAAATCAACACACATTTATAGCCAAATGATTTTGGACAAGGGGACAAAGGCCATTGAAATGGTAAAGAATTATCTCTTCAACAAACGATGCTCAGAAAACTGGATCCCTGTATGCAAAAGAATGAAGATGGGCCCCTACTTCACACCATGTACAAAACTGAACTCAAAATGGATCAAATTCATAAATAGAAGAGCCAGAACTATAAAATTCTAGAAGGAAATATAGAGAAGCATCTTCAGAACCTTGTGATAGGCAATGATTTCTTAGACTTCATATCCAAATTAAAAGCAACAAAAGAAAAATTAGGTAAATGGGACTTCATCAAAATTAAAAACTTGTATGTGTAAAAAGGACTTCATCATGAAAGTAAAATGGTAACCTATGCAATGGGAGAAAATATTTGGAAACCACATATCTAAGAAAGGTTTAATATCTAGTGTATATTCAAAGAAATCCTATATCTCAAAAATAAAAAGACAAAAAAAACAGTTTAAAAATGGCCAAAATACTTGAATAGATGTTTCTCCAAAGAAGATATACAAATGACCAAAAACTATATTAAAAGATGTTCAACATTATTAGCCATTATGTAAATGCAAATCAAAATGACAAGATACAATTTCACACTGATGAGGATAGCTACTGTTTTAAGAAAAAAAAGGAAAATAACATTGTTAGAAAGGACATGCGGAAATAAGAATATTCATTTAGTGTTGACAGTAATGTAAAATGATGCAGCAATTGTGGATAGCAGTTTGACAGTGTGCTGTTTTGGAACTGTTATGTGCCCCAGAAAAGCCATGCTCTTTTAATCAAATCTTGTGAGTGCAGACCTATTGTGGGTGGTATCTTTCGATTAGCTTGTTTCTGTGGGGATGTGAACCAGCCAATTGTGGGTGGAATCTCTTGGTTAAATTACTTTCCAGAGATGTGACCTAGCCCATTCAAGGTGAGCCATAATTAATTTACTAGAGTCCTTGAAAGAGCTGACAGAGTGAGAGAGAAAGAGAGCTCAGAACCGATACAGAAGAGCAGATATTTGGAGATGCTTGGAAAGCCGATGTAGAAAGCCACTGGAATCAAAAAGTAATGCAACCTGGGAGCAAAGGACTAGGAAATGCCAGCCACGTGCCTTCCTAGCTGACAAAGAAACCCTGGGCATGATTCGCCTTTCCTGAGTTACGGTACCTTCTTGTTGGTGCTTTAATTTGGAATTTCCATAAGCTTAACACTATAAACTTGTAACATAATAAATTTCCTTTATGAAAATCAATCCAGGCTGGTGCAATGGTGGTTCAGTTGCAGAATTCTCACCTGCCATGCTGGAGACCCGGGTTCAATTTCCAGTGATTGCCTATGCAAAAAAAAAGTCAATCCATTTCTGTTATATTGCATATAGACAGCATTAGCAAATTAAAATGGGCCGTTTCTCAGAAAGTTAGGTGTAGAAACACCATATTACCCAGCCATTCCATTTGTAGGTATCTAGCCCCCAAATTGAAAGCAAAGCGAAGATATATTTGCCCACCAATGTTCATAACAGGATTATTCACTATTGCCAAAAGAGGGAAGCAATCCAAGTATCCATCAACTAATGAATGGATAGAGAAAATATGGTATATATACACACAATAGAATATTATTCAGCTGTGAAAAGGAGTGACGTTCTCATACATGCAACAGCATGGGTGAATCTTGAAGACATCATTTTAGGTAAAATAATCAGAAACAAAAGGACAAATATTGTATTAGAATAACAATGCCTATAGAGTCAGAGTCTAGAATATAGGTTACCAGGAGATGGGATCAGAGGAGAAAATAATCCTGAAATTGTACAGAGTTTCTGTTTGGGGTGATGGAAAAGTTTTGGTAATGGATAGCAGTATGGTAGCACAATATTTTAAATATAATTATAGACACTGGATTATATACTTGAATGTTGTTAAAAGGGAGATATTTTAGGTTGTATATATGTTAACAGAATAATTTTTTAAAAAATCCATGTGACTATACTATACAAACAGTGAATCCTAAGGAAAACCATGGACTGTGATTAATAGTATAGTTATAAAAATGTGCTTTCATCAATTGTTACAAATGTACCACACTAAGGCAAGGTGTTAATAATAGGGTGGCATATTAGTTTGCTAATGTTGCTGGGATGCAATATACGAAAAATGGAACGGCTTTTATAAAGGGAGTTTATTATGTTACAAGTTTACAATTCTAAGGCCAGAAAAATGTCCAAACTAAGGCATCCAGGTAACTCAAGAAAGGCCAATGTCTGTCACATAGGAAGGCACATGTTTGGCATCTGCTGGTCCTCGTTCCCAGTTCCTTTGCTTCCAGCTTCTGATGCCAGTGGTTCCCTCTCTCTAAGCACCTGTGGTCCTTCAGTTAGCTTCTCCTGGATACAACTCTGAGTTCTGACTTGTTTAGCATCTCATGGGAAGGCACATGGCAATGTCTGCTGGGCTCAGCCTGGGTCAAGGTGTCTGTTCTCTGTCGACACTCCAATGACCTCCAAACATGCATGTCTCTGTCAGCTCTGAAGCAACTGTTCTCCAAGCATCTGCACCTGAGGTTTCTCCAAAATGTTACCCTTTTTAAAGAACTCCAGTAAACTAATCAAGACCTACCTTGAATGGGTGGAGTCACATCTCCATATAATCAAAACGTCACACCCACAATTGGGTGTGTCACATCTCCATGGAATCCAATCAGAGTTTCCCACCCTAAACAATAGATCTGGCCACACAAGATTGGTCAGGATAAGAAAATGGCTTTTCTGGGGTACATAATAGCTTATAACTAGCAGAGGTGGTATATGGAAACCCTGTATTTTGTGCGTGATTCTTCTGCAAACCCACAACTTCTCTAATAATGTGTGTATATATATAAATATGCACACATGTATATATATACATATATATGTATATAAATGTATCAATAAAATTTTAAAACTGCAATATACCTAAACCATAATGGATACACCTAGAAACATTTTGAAGACGTGCAAATTTGTTGTTTTATACTCTAAGTCATCATGGTTTGCCTTATTAAAATCCAATAAAGTTATTGATGAGAATGAGTATTTAATTCTCAAAAAAGCAGTGTCTATTGTAATCAGTTAGAAAGAAAAGCTGAATACTACCTGTATATATTACTGTAATAGAAATAGGCAGGCAAACACAAAATTCTGACAGCTCAGAGGTGACTGAAGTCCTGTGGCTTTTCAACTAATTGAGAATATTGATAAAAATAATGGATTGTTTGCAAAAGCTATGACCTATTTAGTAGCTAATATTCTGACCCCTGTAAAAATCTGTGTTTTAAAATAAGTTGAACATTATAACCTTTGCAGTAAAAGTGACAAGTAATTACTTTTTCCCGCTTCTGTGGCATTATAGAGACAAAACGTCATCTTTTTTTATTAGGACTGAAATGCTACCATTTATTCTGTTGTTGGTAATTTTCTGATAATTAGATAATCTAGGAAAATGTTATGTGTCTCCCTGGACTCTGTGGAAATGCAATGTGGATCCTGATTTCAAAGGTGATTCATCTGCATTACTCCACCAGAAATATTAAAAAGTAAGCAACATAATAAGTATTCATTCTGTGTTTATATATAATAGGCTGCTGTAGTTTCAGAAAACAAATATAAAAAATAAATTTTGCCCATTTTCCGGTCTTGGGAAATTTTTATTGGCATTATTGAATATATCCAGGGTTAAATCTTTTTTAAAAAATTAATCATTGCATGGTGTATTATCTACTTTTATTATTTATTACATAGTATGTTAAAAGAGCCCTTACCTGAAAGGATCTTTAATAGCAATTTAATGATTTAATACCAAAGTTTATACCACCAATCCATTGCTTTTAATCTAAAATCTTTTATGCTGAATGAAGGATATCATCTATGCTATAGAGCATATCTTTGATTATAGTCAATTTAGAATTTTATAATGCATAGTCCTGTATTTTCATTTTCCCCCCATCTTGGCTAATTTTGTACAGTAAGTCTGTCTCCTTCAAAACACTACATGCTTTGTTGTTGCAAGTGTTTATCTTGAAATTTTTCCATCATCTTCAGTAACCAGCTCAAGTTACACTTTCAGTAAATACTGGTTGATTTATTGTCGAGGAGTTTGAACCCAAGTTTATTGATTTCTTTTTTTGTTGTTGTTAAGTTATAGCTTCATGTTAAAATTATGATAACTTGAGGATAAAATAATAATTTTTATATTCAGCTAGTCTCAATGCATGGGAGGATTATACATTTAAGGAATAATATATATATACTTGAAAAGTTGCCTATGCAGTATAAAACTCCATTTTTTATTTTAAATACAAGTATAGTGTCATAGCCGTGGTCAGGGGTGGGGGGATGGGTGGGATATGGGGAAAATATGTCAATTTGAAATTTTCTTTACAATAAAGAATATTAACTCGGCTATTTTCCAAGTTGATAACATGCTGGGTATTTTTATAGAGCAAGAATGTTATAATAGCAAAGCTTGAACTGATTTAAATTGGCCCAATTATTTCTCTCCTGTACATTATCAAGATTTTCTCTCATTCATTTTCTTTTATCTCAGATCCCAGATTTTGTAATGTCTTCCTAATGCATTGAGTCAACTGAACACAATTTGGGAAATGATTTCCTTCTATTTCCTACTATATTCATATATTTATCAAATATATATTGAGCTCCCTCTCTGCATGTGCTCAATTCATTTTCTGCAATAGGCAAAATAGTCAATCTCTGCCTTTGTAAAGTCGTTGTTCTCCTAATCTGTCCCCAGTGCCTTAAGAACCATCATGCAAACTCTAGTACCAATTTCTGCCAAAAACACAGGCTAAAGTGTCTAAAGGAATGAGAAACCGTTCACTAGCATCCTTAAAGCATGTGATTCCAAGTACTATGATAATTTACTTGGCACCCAGGAACGTTTATGAACTCTGAAATGCACCTTTGCTTTCATTCACTACATTAATTCAACATTTTTAGGATGCTTTCTAAGTGCCAGGCCCTCTACTAGTTGCTTGATATATATATAGTATTGGATTCATGCAAATGTCAACTTGAGATTATAGAAATAAACACATTCAAGGCTTTAAGGTTTCTTAATTCCATCTCATAGCTGATGTTTTGGCTATTTCTAGAAGGCTACAAGTTCGTTTCCCAGTTAATACTGTGGTTTAAATTTGTCATTTTAGATCTTTGTAGAAAGGTAATTTCTTGAGTTTCATGCTCTGGCTGTTTTAATGTGGAATTAGCCCGAGGTAGTTTTATAGCAATAAGAGGAGTCTTATTTGAAGAACACTGCTTAATACTTTACCTTTTATTCTTTTATTGTCCACTCCAAAACATTGAAAAAGTAGAAACTGAACCCAAGGGAATTAGCTCTCAAATATGATCTGAAACTATCAGGACATACGTTCTTTCATTTTTAAATAAAATAATATGCATTCTATGCTCTCACTAGAGAAATCACTGGGTTGATTTTAAATTGCATCAATATGTACCTGAGGCTTTGGATTGCTTTTTAATGCTAAGGACATGTCTAGTGACGCTAAAAGCTGACTATCACAGTTTATTGCCACACTATGAGTATTATTTCAAATTACAAGGCAAGCAGAAAAATCAGAAAAAAACAGCCAACATTCTTGCCTACTAAGGCAATTGTGAACTTGCTTGGAGGCCAAAAATGGTTTATAAATTTAGGTCTCTTGGTAATAATGATTTAATGTTATTGTAGGAGTATGAAGAAGGAACTACCAATGTCAGGAGTAAGGAATTATCTATTATTTATACTACTTTTTTTTATTATTGTTGCTTTTCTTCCATGGCATGTAAAGTGCTTTTAAACTGTCCTCCTGGCAATGTTGAAAATTCCTTTGTTTATCATGTCAGTTTCTTCCTTAGATAGGGAAAGTGAATTAATAGTATAACATTTGCTGAAAGTTACGTTTCTCTGATTCTTACTAAGTATAATGGGATGATACTTGGGTCAAGTGCAAACGTTTATCATCCCACTTCATTTTCATCTGCAGAATTAAACACAGAAACTCTAGCTATGGTATTTTTAAACCCATGGATGTGATTTACTGTGTCATTAATGGGTGCATGTATTAAAGCAGCTTAAACTAATTTCAGCCAGATAAATGATTATAGAGTTGGGAGTAATTTAGATGAAACAGGGACTTTGTTGTCTCATATAACTAAATCAAGGAAAGAGCCTGCATGCAGTTGGACACAAAGATGACTAGAACCAGAGCCTGAAACAATAGCAACCTTTTTTTTTTGTATTGAACATCTCTTATTCTATTTCTATTGGCTGGTCAGCTATCTATCTCTTGTCAATTAGCAATGCAAGCACAAACTAAATTAGATGGGCTTTCTGATAAAATACCAGCATCCATATTCATATCAAAATATAAAAAGAAAATTGGCACCTGGAAAATTAGTAACCTATAGTTCTTCTATCATAGTATTGATTTCATTCCAAGAGTGTAAATAGACAATTTAGGAAAGAATGCTGATTTGTAAGGTTTGGGTCACATGCTCACCCATCTGCCTCTAAAATAAGCAGGCCAAATAACCACATGGATTTAAGGGTCAGAGTAGAGAGAATATGATAATGGGGATAGAGTAGTCTCCTAAATATATTGGAGTGCTTACCTAAAAAAGGACAAGTATTGTTGATAGATAAAATGTAGATGTCAACACAAAAATTATGAAGTAAATTTCTGAACATTAAACCCCCTTTTATTGTATCTAAACTATCAGCAAAGTCAAGTTATAGCCTAGAGAGGAAACTAGGTGTGGAAAATTAAACAGATTTAGAAAGTGTGGATAGAAGTAGATGAAGCCACAGAGGCTCTTAGAGCACCTGTCAGTATTGTCATAAACATAAGTCCCAATAAACATTGTTTGATGAGGATAACCAAAAATTATCTTGGTGATTAGCAATGCAATCAGTAAGCTAAATTAGATGGACTTCCTAGGAAAATATGCCATGCATATTCATAAACAATAATTAATTCATGGGATTAATGACATTTCAAAAAAGGAGGACCAATTAGAAGAATAATTTAAAATAAAATCTCATGAATGTTGATTAGTCTTACAATAGTTTATAGAACAAGATAAAAGAAAGGAAATGAGAAATGGTGAGAGGTATGGGAAAGATCATCTAACAAAATGGAGAAAAAATATAGTATGTGAGTTTGTCTCATAAAAAAAATTTTTTCAACCTTTCTGCAACTAAATACAAAAGTAAAATACACAGAAAGAGAGTAAGAAGAATAAAAATTTGGTGTTTCAAGGATACCAGTAATTTTTATTCAAACTGCGAAAGAATCATTGTGGGCAAAAGAGAAGTTTTACTTTCCTTTCAAAAAAGATAAAATTACCATGATGATGTAAATTATGTATACTTTAAAATAAATTATTAGTAAAACCAGCCCTTCTTAGGCATCTGATTTCAATAAAGATACCAGTAATGATTTGAGCAACAATAATAAAAATCAGGGGAGAATTTTCAAAATTTATATTATATCTTGTATTTTATATCTGATTATGAGGAATTAACATTTTTAAATCATCTTTTTCTTCAAAGTAAATGGAAAATATACTAAAAACCTAAGTTTCACCTCTTGAATTATTTTCAGTATTCGTCTCTGACAGTAAAATGTCTTTCTATGTGAGCACACAATATAAGACTTAAACTCAATTTTAAAGCACTTAAACAAGTTGAACAATGAATTATCAGAAACAAATTGTCTCTAAATAAGAGATGTTTCTTAAGAAAATTTAGCCTCATGTTTAAGGTACCCACATCCTCAGGGAGGAAATTTAGAAGTTTATTTGTCCATGATGAATTCCATATTTGCAAATCTTTCTGAAAGAACTATTTTTCATATTTAGCCAAAATCTAAATTATTGAAGCAGATTCCAAATTTCAAAACAAAAGGAAACTTCTCACATAGTGAGAATTTATATATATAATATGAATTACCATGTGATATTTTAAAAAATATCCTTCAGCTATACAAAGAGTGTATTAATACCAAGTCTATTATGAATTTTTTTCCATCTTAAGGGACCATGCATCCACATATAATTAAAATATTCATGATCAAAGTATATAGTCTTTTGTGATAAAATTCAAAAATCAAAATTGTAATATGTGGTAGTTAGATTCAGTTGTCAACTTGGCCAGGTGAAGGCACCTGGTTCTGTTGCTGTGGAAATGAGCCAATGGTACATGAACCTCATCTGTTGCTGATTATATCTGCAGTTGGCTAGGCGGTGTACCTGCTGCAATGAATGATGTTTGGTTTAATTGGCTGGCGCTTAAATGAGAGAGCTCAACATAGCACAGCCCAGGCAGCTCAGCATACCTCATCTCAGCACTCACTGCTCAGCCCAGGCCTTTGGAGATGCAGAAAGGAATCACCCTGGGGAAAGTTGTTGGAACCCAGAGGCCTGAGAGAAGGCCAGCAGAGATAACCCTGAGCCTTCCCACGTAAGAAAGAACCTCAGATGGAAGTTAGCTGCCTTTCCTCTGAAGAACTAATGAAAAAAATCCCCGTTTATTAAAAGCCAATCCGTCTCTCATGTGTTGCATTCCAGCAGCTAGGAAACTAGAACAGATTTATAAAAGGAATCAAAGTTAGGGAAAATAAACAATATCTTGTACACTGTAAGTTTACCCAGGAAAACATCCAACATTACTGTATATGGTCATTCAAAAAAACTATACGTCCTAACTAGTAGGTAACATACACATCGTTCTGTTAATAAATCCTCTTGGTTTTGCCTTTAGAATGTATCCACTATCTTAACATGCTTAACCTATACCCTGTCATGGCTGCAGCTCTAATCAGTGCCTCCTGTCATACCTCAATTGTCTTCTACATCGTCCTCCTTCTTCAGCACTTTCTTCTAAGTGCGTGTCCTCAATGCAGAAACCATAATCCAATTCATACAATGCATGACACATTTTTTGGGTTTGGGGCTCGAAAGCCTCTTTTCACTCAGAAAGTCTTCACAAAGGCCTCTAAGGCTCTGCCTGGCTTTATCTCCCACCCCATCCCTCCTGCTGCCCCCTCACTTACACTACTACTCCTGCCACTAGCTTCTTACAGATTCTCAAGCATCCAGGGAATGTGCATTGGCTGTCTTACCTCAAGTGTGATCTTCTCAGTGAGGTCTGCTCTGACTCCATACTTTAAATGGAATCCCACCTCCCCAGATTCCTCACCACCCCTTAACTGCTCAAATTTTCCAATGACATTTATTATCTTCTAATATACCATGTCAGTTACCTATTTGTTAGTCTCTATTTTACTGCCTGTCTTCCCCTGCCAGAATATAAACTACGAAAGGCAAGGCTTTCTCTCTTTGTTCCCCGATATATCCCTTGTCCTTAGAACACATAGTATGCATATCAGCCAACTCTGGTGCTCCATTTTATATCCTCTTAGTTTTAGATCCTCTGGTGATCTACTCTCTGGGGATTCTGGTCCTTGTTCTAGCCGCAGTTAGCACTGGGGTGAGCAAGTCTGCAGGCCAGACTTCAGGGGCACCACCTGACGGCACATTGCCTCACGCCCATTCTGTGGTCTTCTCACCCCTGTTTCAGGGCTTCCCTGTGGAAACTGAGCCATGAGATGCCTCAGGACCCTTCATCCCCATGTGTGTTCAACCCAGAGATGTGGGGAAAATAACAAACTGACCTAGAGGCAGAAGCCAGTAAATAAATTATTCTCCCTTCTTTCCCTGCTCGGCTTATTTGGAAAAGTAATCATATAAATGGTCCTAGAAGGCAGTTGTGAGAGATCCAACAATCATTTATTCCTGACATGATTGCACCACTTGAAAAAAATAGCATCACACTGATTTTTGTCTCCAGATCTTCTTTCTGAGGAATCCAGGTTAAGACACTACTCGCTAAATCAAATATTTGTTGACTGAATAAATGAATGAAAATTTATGATATCAAGTAGAATCATGGAGATATTGAGTTAGTTAACTTATGCTAGCACATTCAAGGAATATTGCATTGAGCCTGAAGAATGAGAAAATACTTATTCATGGGTCCACTTATAACAAGATAACTAACTTAAATGCATTATGTTCTCTTAATTTGTTTCTTGGACATAAAGGAAACACAGGCAAGCAAAGAGACCTTACTTACTCAGTTTAAAACAAAGTTACAAGATACCCGGAAACCCTGATCTACATTAGCAACATTTTTATTTTGGGCTTCTAGCTATCTTGAAAAGACAATAGTCTTTACTTCACTGCTTTCAGAAAAATGATTAAAAGCCAATATGAGTCCTTAACTGTTTTTATTGTCCTGCTACTAAAAAAACTAAATGTGGTCAAAACAGTATTTGATATATCAGAATAAATTATTACATGTATTCTAATGAGTTATCTTTAAATTCACTTAAGACAAATGTTCTTTTTACCAAACAAATGACCAAGCTTTGCTGAATATATGTCCTATAAAGCAAATGACTACCCATAATCTATAATACAATATTTTATATTCTCTATTCTGCCCTGAATTGTTGCACAGAATCAGTGCCATCATCACCAAGATGGTTGTAATATTTCAGTCAAGGAAAAGTCTTTTTCCTTTTATATATATATAAAATGATTCTCCTACAAAAGCAATTAAAAATTTAAAGATTAAACTTAATAAAGATCATTAGTGGTGATAAAAGTATTGTAACATTACATTTTGCAAATTTAAAATTTTCATGTGGAAGATTCCCCAAGGTAATACAACTTTGATATTTAAGAAAAATATTAATTCAACAAGCAAATGTATATTTGGGGAGAAATATATTCCTCTAAATTACATTTTACATTTTCTAGCACAAGCTTAGGAATTTTGTAAAATTCTAAATAAAAATAAATGTATTTACATCTTTAAGAATTTAACATTATCATTAGGGAGGGAAAAATATTTTTTGTTTTGTTTTCAGTTGGAGAAACAGAACTGTTGCCTTCCTTGGTCAAAAACTTTGTCTAAAGATATATGAGCTTATTAAGAAAGTAAATAAAACTAGATGGGGCAGCAAAAAAATGGTATAGTTGTTTGGATTTTTATATGTTTTTCTGGAAAGATAGCCGCACCATAAAGAGGTGAAGAATCAATAAGGAAAAGTATGGTGGGTATATGTCATGGCATCTATTGATCATTCTTAAGAGTTAGCATACTTTTCCCTCAGATTTCCCAATGATCCAGGAGGTAGGCCCTATTTCACCTAAAGCAATCAGCACATTTTGTTCCCCCTTCCAGAGGAACTGACTCAGAGCAAGCCTGTGATCCACCCTGTCTCTAATCCGTATGAGCCACAGACCCCTTGATGAGAACACTGCAAAGGCCACAGCTGCCCTCTAAACCTGGATAAGGAAATGCAAAGCCAGAAATGGTCAGGAGACTTCTTCATTAATCGTGGGAAGTCAGTTCCAGTCAAAAGCCAACTCATAGAGAAGCAAAGTGCCGAGAGATAGATATGGGAAAGAGAAATGATCCCACGGCCCTGATGAAACCCATTGAAAACTTTTAGATCTAACTTTCTGTGTAGATGCTTAATAACTTGAGTCAATAAATCCCTACTATCATTGAGTTCATAATTCTGTTACTTATAGTGGAGAACTTTGATTTGTCTGGCTATATTAATCAAAATTATATTTTCAAAGATTTCTTCGCTTTCAAAACATTGCTAAATCTAGATATTTCTCAATGATAGTTTCAAAGTAAGTCTATTCCAGCTTTATTCAGCAAAATACTGGCTTGATTGTTGAGCAATAGAGCACAGACATGACTATTAATTGAAATGTTACAGATTGATTCAACAAACATTTTAAGAATGCAAGTATCCATGACCTAAGGAACCTGAACAACAGGCTGTGAATAGCATTATTAGATATTACATTATATGTTGATCTGCCACCTAAGTCTTTGAGCAAAGGTGACTCTTCTTTCATGACAGCCTTCTCTATACAACTCTCTCCATCTGGGTTCTCGGAATTCTTCCCTCCTCTCATAACTTAGGACCTTCTGCTGAGGCTTATCTTCTTTCTAGCCCCAGAGTGATTTCCTTATATCCTGTGCATGTTTTTTCTTTTTTTGGTAGATCTTTTGTGATAAAGTCTCCTTATATTGTCTGAATTCTAGAATACCATTTATTTCATATTGACGATGGTTGATAACCTCCTTCCCAGTTTTACCATTTCTTGTCTTCATGTGTTCTCAGCTTCCTCACAGATGCTCTGCTTACTTCCTGTGTTATCAGTACCCTCACGCTCACTTGTAAATCCCAGTTGAATGGTTGGGAGAATCTTTCTGTATGGGTGAATGGCCTGGATGAGGATCATTTCATTCAGTCATCCTTCACGTATTTACCAAGCAACACCTCCGAACCAAGAGCTGAGTTCCAGGAATAAACTGGCAAACAAGAAGGACAAGATTCCTGTTCTCACAGACCTTACAAATCTAGGGACAGTATCAACCCATACAAAACAATTTTTGGATTCTAAATTTTTTAAAAATTCTTTGTAGGAACTCAATAAATATTGGATTTTCTCATGTTCTCTGAATTTTGTTCTAGCTTATTGATTCTATTTGGAACTCAAGGGTTAATTAGTATATAGAAGTATTGGAACTGGCTCAGAACAAGCATGTGGTCCACCCAATATAGTTATTTATGTTTAATAGAATTATTGATATGGACATATACTTTACAAACTATAAAATTCATTCATTTTAGGTAAATTTATAGAGTTTTGCAACCATTACCCCAATCTAATTTTAAACATTTTAATGAACCCAAAAATTCCCTCATGACTATCTGCAGTCATACTTTGTTTTCATTCACAGCCCAGGTAATCGCCAATCTAATTTCTGCATCTAAACATTTTTCTTTTCTGAACATTTCATATAAATAGAATAGTGCAGTATATGCTCTTGTGCATCTGGCTTTTTAAATTTAGTATAACGCTTTTACAGCTTCATCCATAATGTAGTATATGTTAGTACTGAGCTCCTTTTCATTGCTGTCTAGTATTCCATTGCACAGATATGCCATATTTTTTTGTCCATTCATCAATTGATAATATTTGGATTGTTTCCAGTCTCTAACTTTTATGAATGCTGCAGCTATGAACACTTGTATATAGGTCTTTGTGTTTTCATAAAAGCATAAAACTCCAGACAACTGCTGGACAAACCTCAGAGAACTGCTTATTGAAACCAAAAAAATTATCATGAAAAGGATGAAGTAAGCATAATTCATAGATGAGGAAATAATCTATACTTTGATTTAACAAATAGGTTTTCATTTCACTTTGGTAGATATCTAAGAAATTGTAGGTTGCAAGGTAAACTTAAGGTTAACTTTTTAATAGTCTGCCCAATTATTTTCCAAAGTGGCTGTATTATTTTTCATTCCAAAATCAGAGTAAGAGTTTTCCCAATGTTCTCATCCATAATTGATTTTGTCTGTCTTTTGGATCATAGCCAGTCTAGTGTGTGTGAAGTGAAACCCAATTGTGCTTTTATTTTGTATTTCCCTAGCAAATAATGATGTTGAGCATCCTTTTGTGTGCTTTATGACCATCATATATCTTTTTTTGTTGTAATATATATTCAAATATTTCTCCATTGAGTGGGTGGGTATTATTTGTCTCATTGTGTTGTAAGTACTCATAATATATTCTAGGTACAAGTCCATAGACATATTAGTTGTAAACATTTTCTTCCCAGCTCTCACCTGTCTTTTCATTTTCTACTTTTGTATCACATATATATATTGAAATATTTTGCCATATGCTTTGGACGCTGCACATTATGTCTCAGTCACTTTTTCCATCTTTGTGAGAGACAGTCAAACCAGATTCTGTATGCTTCCTTCTCCTAATCAGTTCTGAAGTTTGCATAAAAGTTGTAATGTCTAATCTTGGAAACTTGGGATTTCAAGGGTTTCCAAATGTAAACTTTTCTCCCATAAAAGAAAAAAACCAAGTAATGGCACTGTCTTAAGTATTGGCATTGTCAGATTGTGTTGTGAAAAGCTCATCTCCACACCTCTTTACTCTCATGATGCTAAATAGCAATCATCTATCATCACTATCATAGTCCTTCCTGTCTGACATTGACTACTCAAAATGCAAAATGCCCGTCATTCTCCGCTTCGCTGTATAGTTTGATTTTATATCAGAGGCACCATTTTATACACCAAAAGTGACTAAATAAATACATGGTAATCATTCTTTAGGCTGTGATTTTCTTATTTAGAATCATGACTTACTACAAAATTTACATAACCGTTAACTGGAAGTACAGGAAGATTTAGACTATCTAAATGAAATCTTTCTCATTTCTTCTATCACAGTATTTTGGATCAGCCAGCAGGACATCTTCTACTGCTCATATAATTTTAGAAAATTATAAAATAATCTATTTGTGTGTACATGATAGAGAATCTCAATGAAGCTCTGTTATTTTATAAACTGTGATTCTACAACTTTAGCAAAATTTTTATGACACTGTGAGTTAGAAAGACAGCACATTATTGTGTCCAGGAACTATGTTGCTAATTTGCAATGTAATGTTGTGCTACTAAGGGATTTAAAGATACACTATCATTAGCAGGCTACCTTTACAGAAGTAAATTAGGGTCAGTTCCTATCAGCACTATGCTCTGTTTGGGGTAATTCACCCCAAACTAGGACTAAAGAGCAGAACTTTTTTTTTTTTTTTGGCTTTGGTGCTATAATTCATGTCCTCCCAGAATGCGTCATTAGCATCAGCTCTATTCTTGCCCTGTGCCTGGTTGCCCTGGGAGAGAGCCCACTTTCTTATGATCAGCACGTTAATCTCTTCAGGATGATGGAGCACAGAACCTAGACCAGGGCAGGTCCTAGCTATAACCCTTTTGTTTTTCTCCTACTTCTCTCAGAGACATTTTTACAGACTATAAAATGCCTATTGATTGAAGTCTCAAGGTTGTAAATGTGATTTACGAGCTGTATGTGATTAAAAGTGTGACTGCTGCAAGGAACACAGATGTTTTTCCTATTAGTGGAAACTCAGGGCAAATCCCTTAAACTTAAACTTGCAGGCTGGGAACACATCTCCTTAGAAGGTTGAGTCAAAATTGCCAGCTATAGGAATACTAGTTAAGTCAATATGTGCTGCAGTCATATCATCAAAGGTGTTTTTAGTTGGATAATGATTTTTTATTACTATTACATAATAAAGATTGATCCATATTTATCACTTCAATCACAGTTGTGTCATTAGTATTTTATCAACCTGGGTATTTTAAGGGGCAAGTTTTTAAGATAAAAGAAGTCGTTGTAATAGGTCACTCTACAGTTGCTTCCCAACCTTAAGATGCTATGAAAGATTCTCCATTAGCACCCATGATAGCAAAAATAATGCACCTGTATCATGTTGAGATTAGTGACAAATCAGGATATTGAATGAGCATACAGGAATGGAAGGGAAAACTACATCCTATTTGATAGAAGTTCCATAAGTTACAACAGTTTCATATTTGTCCATCACTATCATTTCATACTTTCAGAATTTAGGAATAGCTAGAAAAGTACAATAAAAAAAATTTGGAATAACAAGAATTAATCTTTACATCAATCACTCTTTATACCACATATGACATGACATCATTTTCGCTATACAAACTTTTTTTTTTCAGTTTTCCAATGCCAAAATTCTCAGGTAATCAAAATACAATATATTGTTAGCATGCCTGCCTTCCATGTGGGAGACTTGGGTTCAAATCCCAGACCACGCACCACCACCCATGCCCCCCCCCCAAAAAAATATATATATATATAATGTATTGGGAGGCTTCTAGGAAGGTGGCAGAATAGGAAGTTCCAAGACTCACTTCTCTTTCAAAAACAACTATTGAACAGGTAGAAACTGTCCCAAACAACTGTTCTGGGACTCTAAAGAACAGGAGAATATGACATAGCATCCAGGGAAGAATAGGATGAAGAAACAGAAATTGCAGTGAAAATCTGAGAGTACCTCCCTCAGCTGCAACTCATTTGGCTCCCATCCCCCACCCTCAAGGCAAACAGCTTTGGGTTAGCCAAGTCCCTGCCTTAGGGACTACTGTGGACTGGGAAGGCCATGAATCTCCCCACCCTCAAAGAATAAAAGGGGACATGGCCTGACCCAATAGTGATTCAGCCTTTGGTTGGCAAATTTAGACTGCTGTGCCCTGCTTATCTTCAACCACAGCACCGCTCTTTTCCACTGAGGCAGAGGCAAAGCTGGCAGAGGACTAAAAATACCTTATCTTCTTAAGGCTGTGGAGAATAGATTGCTGAAGAACACTATCTGCTGGAAAGACCAGGAAAGTGTACCTTCTTGGAGTTATCAAAAAGCCTGCTTGACAAAGAGCATCATCAGATGGGTAGGCCAGGAAAGTGTGCCTTCTGGGAGTTATCAAAAAGACTGCATGACAAAGAACATCGTCATTTGGGCAGGCCTGGAAATCACAACCTTCTTGTTGGCATTTTTCCTACACTCTCCCCAGGGCCCTTTGGAACTTGCTGTTCCCCCTACATAGGTTGCTGGCCCCATTTTGGCTGGAAATGCTGATGAACTGAGTACCAAAGAAAAGTCTTAACACAAACCAATTCAACAACAAAATCCTAGACCAGGAAGAGAAACTGAACTTCAGAATAATCTCATCAGATAATCAGGTGCCTAGATATCAGGAAAAAATTACAGGCTGTACTAAAAAACAGGAAGATATGGACCAGCAAAAGGAAGAAATTAAAAAATCAGAGAAGATATGAATTTGGAACAATTAATCCAAACACATCTCCTAAATCAATTCAAGGAGATGAAGGAAAATATAGCTAAAGAGATAAAGGATATTAAGAAGACAATGAGTGGATATGAAGAAGAATTTGAAGGCATTCAAAGAAAATAACAGACTTTGTGGGAATGAAAGACCCAACAGATGAGATTAAAAATATGCTAAGGCACACGATAACAGATTTGAACAGACAGAAGAAAGGATCAGCAAACTAGAAGACAGGACATCTGAAATTGAACAGAAAAAAGAATAGATAGAGAAAATAATGGGAAAAATGAGTGGATTCTCAGGGTATTGACTGACATGAAATGCATAAACATATGCATCATGGTATCCAAGAAAAAGAAGAGAAGAGAAAAGAGGTAAAAAGAATATGTGAGAAAATAATGGCCAAAAATTCCCCAGTTCTTATGAAAGGCATAAATATACATGTCCAAGAAGCAAAACGTAATCCAAAAAGAATAAATCTGAATAGACCCACTAAAGACAAATACTTATCAGAATGTCACCTGCCAAAGATAAAGAGAGAATTCTGAAAGCAGCAAGAAGAAAGTAAGCCCATCACATACAAGGGATGCTTAATGAGACTAAGTGCTGATTTCACATCAGAAGCCATGGAGGTGAGAAGGCAGTGGCATGATATATTTAAGAAACTGAGAGAGAAAAACTGCTAGCCAATAATTCTTTATCTGGCAAAATGTCCTTCAAAAATGAGGGAGAGTTTAAATTCACAGATGAGCAAAATCTGAGGGAGTTCATTAACAAGAGATCTGCCCTACAAAAAAATTCTAAATGGAGTTCTATAGGCTGAAAAGAGAAGATAAGACAGAGAGGCTTGGAGGAGAGTGTAGAAGTGAATATTATTAATAAGCAAAACTAAAATGATAAAAACAGAGGCATAAGCAAGATATGCTATATAGAAGCCAAAGGATAAAATGGTTGAGGTAAGTACTGCCTTTATAGTAATAACATTAAATGTTAATGGATTAAACTCCCCAATCAAAAGATACAGATTAGGAAAATGGATTTTTAAAACATCCATCTGTATGCTGTCTGCAAGAGACTCATCTGTGATCCAAGGATATAAATAGATTGAAAATGAAAGACTAGAAAAAGATATTCCAGGCAATCAGTAACTAAAAAAGAGCCAGGTTAACAAACTAATATTGCACAAAATAGACTTTAAAGGCAAAAATGTTATGAGACAAAGAACATTATTTAATAAAATGGGCAATCTACCAAGAAGAAATAAAAATCATAAATATTTATGCACCTAACCAGGGTTCCCCAAAGTTCATGAGACAAACACTGGCAAAACTGAAAGGAGAAATAGACATCTCTACAATAAAAGTTACATTCTACAATACACCACTGTCATCAATACATAGAACATCTAGACAAAGGATCAATAAAGAAAGAGAACTTGAAGAATATGATAAATGAACTAGACCTGACAAACATACAGAACATTGCACCACAAAACAGCAGAATATACATTTTTCTCAGGTGCTCATGGATCATTGTCAAGGCTAGATTACCTAGTGGGTCACAAAACTAGTCTCAATAAATTTAAAAAGTTATTATGTAAAGCACTTACTCTGTCCATAACACAATGAAGCTGGAAGTCAATAACAGCTGAAGAACTGGAAATTTCACAAATATATTGAGGTTTTACATCACACTCTTAAAAATGTGTCAAAGAAATTGCTAGAGAAATCAGTAAATATCTCAAGATGAATGCAAATGAGAACACAACATATCAAAACTTATGTTTTGATGCAGTGAAGGTAGGGATGCAGTGGAGGCAGAGCTGAGAGGGAAATTTATAGCCATAAACACCTATATAAAGAAGGAAGAGAGAGCTAAAATAAAAAACCTAACTGCATGCCTTCAGAATGAGAAAAGAACAGTAAACTAATCCTAAAGCAAGAAGGAAAGAAATAACAAAGATCAGAGCAGAAATAAATGAAATTGAGAGCTAAAAAATAGAATCAACAAAACCAAAATTTTGTTCTTTGAGAAGATCAATAAAATTGGCAAACCCTTAGCCAGATTAACAAAGAAAATAAAGAAAGCAGATGCAAATAAATAAAATCAGAAATGAGATGGGGGACATTACTACTGACCCCGGAGGAATATAAAGATCTTCAGAGGATATTATGAACAACTGTATGCCCACAAATTAGACAGCTTAGATGAAATGGACAATTTCTTAGAAGCACAAGAACAACCTACATCAACTCTAGACAAATAAGAAGGCCTCAACACATCAATTACAAGAAAAGAGATGGAATCAGTCATCCGAAAACTACTGTTCTGGTTTGCTAGCTGCTGGAATGCAATATACCAGAAACGGAATGGCTTTTTAAAAGGGGAATTTAATGAGTTGCTAGTTTACATTTCTAAGGCCGAGAAAATGCCCCAATTAAAACAAGTCTATCGAAATGTCCAATCAAAGGCATCCAGGGAAAGATACCTTGGTTCAAGAAGGCCAATGAAGTTCAGGGTTTCTTTCTCATCTGGAAAGGCACATGGTGAACACAGTCAGGGTTCCTCTCTCATCTGGAAAGGCACATGGCGAACATGGAGTCATCTGCTGGTTTCTTCTCCTGACTTCCTGTTTCATGAAGCTCCCCTGGAGGCATTTTCCTTCTTCATCTCCAGAGGTCACTGGCTGGTGAACTCTGCTTCTCGTGGCTATGTCATTCTCCTCTGCTCTCTCCGAATCTCTCATTCTCCAAAATATTTCCTCTTTTATAGGACTCCAATAAACCAATCAAGACCCACCCAAATGGGTGGAGATATGTCATCACCTAATCCCGTTTAACAACCACTCTTGACTAAATCACATCATCCAGGGAGATGATCTCATTACAGTTTCAAACATACAGTATTGAATAGAGATTATTCTACCTTTATGAAATGGGATTTATATTAAAGCATGGCTTTTCTTAGGGGGCATACTTCCTTTCAAACCAGCACACCTACCAATAAAGAAAAGCTCAGAGCTTCACAGGTGAATTCTAATTATCATTCCAAGAAGAATTAATGCCAATCCTCCTCAAACTCTTCAAAAATAAATAATAATAATTGAAGAGGAGGGAACATTACCTAACTCATTCTATGAAACCAACATCACTTTATATCAAAGCCAGATAAATATAGTACAAGAAAACAAAATTGCAGACCAATCTCTCCAATGAATGTAGATGCAAAAATTCTCAACTAAGTAATTGCAAATTAAATTCAACAGCACATTAAAAGAATTATACATCATAATCAAGTGGGTTTTATTCCAGGTACACAAGGGTGGATCAACTTAAGAAAATCAATTAATGTAAAATACCACATGAATAATATGAAGGTAAAAAACAGTTAACTCAAAATGGAGTGAAGACCTAATTATAAGAGCCAGGACCTCAAAGCTCTGAGAAGAAAATGTAGGGTAGCATCTTCAAGATATTGTATTAGGCGGTGATTTCTTAGACTTTATGCCCAAAGCACAAACATTAAAAGAAAAAATAGATAATTGGGACCTCCTCAAAATAGAAGACTTTTATGTTTCAAAGGACTTTGTCAAAAAAGTGAAAAGACAGCCTACTCAATGAGAGAAAATAACATGGAAAGTACATAGTATAGTTGATAAAGGTTTAATATCCAGAATATATAAAGAAATCCTACAACTCAACAATAAAGAGACAATTTTAAATGGGCAAAAGACTTGAATAGGTACTTTTCCAAAGAAGAAATACAAATAGCTAAAAAGCACACGAAAATATGCTCAACACCACTAGCTATGAGGGAAATGCAAATCAAAACTGCAGGGAGATATCATTCCATACATGTTTTAGGATAGTTAATATTAAACAAACAGAAAACTACAAGTGTTGCAGAGGATGTGGAGAAATAGAAACACTTATCATTCATTACTGGTGGGATTGTATAATGGTACAGTTGATGTGGGAAACAACTGGTGATTTCTCTACTAAGTATCATCTGTTTGTCCGTCTATTAGGTATATCCCCAAAACTGACAGCAGGGACATGAATAGACATTTGCACACTGATGTTCATAGCGGCATTATTCACAAGTGCCAAGAGATGGAAAGAATCCAAGTGTCCATGAACGGATGAGTGGATTAAAAACATGTTATACATGCACTGGAATATTATTTAGCTGTAAGACTAAATGAAGTGCTGATGCATTCTACCACATGGATGAATCTTGAGGGCATTATGTTGAGTGAAATAAATGAGACATAAAGAACAAATATTGTATGATCTCACTAGTATGAACTAAATATAATGAGCAAACATTCTAAATATTAACTGTAGTTAATATCTAGAATATAGGTGATGTGATGATAGAATGAGGGTAGAGAATGGGGAGCTAAAAATGGTTAATTTGTGCAGAATTTTTAATAAGCTCAATTGTAATGTTTGGAAATGGCTAGAGGTGATGGTAGCACATTATAGTAAGTGTAATTAACAACACTGAATCATGTGTGTGATTGTGATTTAAAGGGAAAGTTTATGGTCAGGTATGTCATTAGAAGGAAAGGTAAAGAATGAATTGGGACTGTATAAAATAGTGAACTCTTCTGTGAATGATGAAGTGGTTAATTGTTCAGAAATAAGAATGTTCCTCCATGAACTAGAACAAATGTATGTCATTATTACAAGGTGTTAATAATAGGAGATGTTTTTCCCATATACCACCCTAATGCTAACTATGGATTACATTTAACAGTAATATAATAATATTCTGCCATCATTTGCAACAAAGAAACCACACTAACACTAAGTGCTAGAGTTAATAATAGGGAGGTATAAGGAGTAAGAAGTTTTTGTTTTGGAGCAATGAAAAATGTTCTAACATTGATTGTGGTGATGAAGGAACAATGCTGTAATTGTACACGAGATTATATATATATTGGATGGATTGTATGGTTTGTGACTAACCATACTGCTTTATTATAAGTATATATATACAAGGAATGTATTGGATAGAAGCTTAAGTGTCTAGCTAAATGGGAGTTCTGCAAAAGCCTTCATGGAAGACCAAGTTTCTTGCCCTGACCTAGTTATATGGATGGGGAATTACTTTAAAATATTAAACAACCTGTAAAATTGGCAGAGTTTAAGACCTGCCTTGGTACCTGGAAAAAACTCCAGAGAACTCCTGTTGAAACCAGAAATTCATCAGGAAAAAGATGAAGTAAGCATAATTCATAGATGAGGAAATAATCTATGCTTTGGGAATTAACTATTATAAAATATGAAAACTCCTGAAGCAAACATTTTCTAAATTCTGAAGTATATTTAGCAATCACATTCAAGAAAGGAAATACAAAGGCTTGTAATTTTCTAATGTATGTAATGTTCTTATTTTATAAGAAAGAAGAGTTTATGGCTTTTGTTTAAAGCCCTTTTATTATTTAATAAGCTAATTAGAGTAAAATTTTATAGTTTATGACAGATTTTTAACACTATCATCATCATTTTCATTGACCATGACAATTTGGAATTATCATCATTTTCATAGGTCATGACAATTTGGAGCATTGTCCCTACTCTGCTTTGTTTTTGTGAAGGATTGCATTACAAATTCCACCTGAAATAGACATTTTGCTTTTAATCAGCCACTGACATAATTGCTTGAAAATAACTCACTAAAGCTATTGATTATTTTGACCTAGGAACATACAAACTTTATCCTGGGTTTATCATATTTCAAGAGTTTCATTTAAGTCAAAGAACAAAAGATGGGAAATTGCCTAAAGGTGAAAATAAATCGAAGATAAAAGTCAATATATTCATTTCTTCAGAGGATTTCTGGGTGGAAAAAATTTGCTTAATTCTTTATATCTGTATTTCAGTAGAAACATGAATCCATAAAATTTTAAACAATATCTTTTTATTAATAGAATTATTTTGTCTGCTTAAATACAGTCAATTAACCTCAATATAGAGGTAGGGCAGAGGATTGGTACCAATAACTTGCCTTTTCATTCATCCAACAAATATTTAGTCAATCAACAAATCAAAATACAATGTACCAGGTAGGTGCTCTAATACCTAACTGCATTGTGAAAGCATTAAAAGAAGTCTGTGTTGTTGACCTGACTGAGCCATATCAATGGGAGTTCTTCATTAAAGCATTAAACAACCTTTAAAATTGGCATAGTTCAAACCCCCTGCTGATACTACTAAAAAATCTGTGACCTATGACCTACCTAAAGCCAAAGTTCTAGCGAGCAGTGTATAGACATGGTCTTCGCTCACAAGTTTTTTAGTCTATTGCAAAGGAGAGCTGTTAATCAAACAATAACACAAACAGATGTAAAATGACAAGTATAATTGAAATTTCAGAAGTCAAGTATGCATTAGCATTCTTCTCAATTGCACATCTTCAATGTATAACGGATATTGTCATAATAACTGGACAGATGTGTCAAATCCCACATCCAACAACTTTCACAATAATTTTTTCCATGGAAATATTCATGCTCGAATTAATGTCTTTTTTGCTGTATATATATGTGAAATAATATTTTATTATCATATTCCCATCTTTCAACCTATCAAAAGAACCAACTATGTGTTAAGATAAATAAGAGTTAAATGTTGCCTTTTGGGAGTTAACCAAAAACAGCAGTGGTTATTTTCTAGGCTGATCAGAAAGAATTCATTCTCATCACCATACTCAAGAGTTTGCCAGCAGATATATCACTTAAGAGCTTATTTTACGCATTTACCTATACGTAGGAGATCATCTGAGAATCAACATCCAGGAAGAGTATCTTTTTGACAAACTGAAAAACAAATCAATACCACACCTTAGAAGCCTTACTCAGCCTTTTGAGAAAAATACCTTGTTTCTTTCCAATGTGAGTGGCATCATAGAAACTAGTCCAAATATTGTTTGAAAATTCTGACATGTAAAATATATTTGGTTTAACAAACAAGCAAAAGTTTAAAATAATATGAAAAATACATGGAATGTTCACATAAACATAGATTATAAACTGTCTTTCTCAGAATGGACCTAGAAATTCCAGGAAATGAGAAATATTTTAATAATGTGGCTTTCATATAGATTATGAAAAAGAAAAAAGTAAAACGCTTAAGAACATTAGCTTTATTTTTTCAATTTCTAGAGTTGTCATTGCATTTCAAATATTGGGCTTCTGGGCCCTGCAGAGCAAAAGAAAAACAATAGCTAGCTGGTCCTGTAGGTGGATTTTGGCAAATGTAAAGACTAAAACTCCTAATTTTTTTTTAATTTGTTCTTTTTGACAGGCAAACAAAAACAAAAAAGTATACTAAGGCTGTCTTTAACCTCATTTTTTAATCACGCTCAGTTTTGAGAATCTAATTGATTCCGTCTATTGAATTTCTCCACAGATAAATGTACGTATGCACACAAACACAAAAAAGTTCCAAATTCTTCCAAGTGATTCAGAGATACCCGCTATTAGGAGACAGGTAACACAGGCCAATGCAGAGTTGAGTGTTTAAGGGGAAAACTCTTTACAAAGGTTTGTGAAGGATTAAGCGCTGCCCACACTAATGGGTAGTGAAGCACTAGGAGGTTAGAAGAAGGTCAGTGGGGGAGAGCAGTAACACAGAGTCGTCTCCACCCCTAGACCTGAATCTAGAAGCAAAGAGCCACTAGACAAGAAGTGGTGTTTTAGGTATAAGAAATGTGTCTACCAAATTGTGAAATGGCAGTGAGAAGCTTGGGAAAAATACCACATACCACATCTTCCTTCCTGACATTCTTCTATATCATGCTGGTACCTCTGTTGGCTCAAGTCAACGCATTGAATCCTGATTCTCGAGTCTGTGTGCCACATCGATAGAGTCTACTTGATCTAGTCTTATATTGCGTCTTCTATAATGAAACAGAATCTACCCACTCCCACATGCAACCCAGATTCCTGCCAATATAAAATAGTGAGATTCTGCAATTGTTTCAGCTTTTAGGCCTTTGTCCTCTTATTCCCCTCAGCTGTGCTGCAATCTAACTATTGTTTTGGGGCTGGAAGCAAAGAATGGTGTTGGGTTTGGGTTCTGAGGAGAACTGGCATTCCTTCCTGAAGCAACTGCTCCAAGGAAAGTCACTGGAAGATTTTTATGCCTGAGAAGACTGGTTCCTTGGAGGTGTGCTTTTATTGGCAAGAGGGGGCCAGAGAAAGTCAAGGGATCAAAGTTCTCAGCATGTCTGCATCTCCCTAAGTGTTCACAAATCCTGTTTCTCCATTCCTTCCCCACAAATGCAGTTACCTTAACATAAGAATTCTGATGATTGAACTGTGTAGTTAATGGGCAACTTTGCAAACCTTAAAAGCAGTCCCAGTCTTGATCCTTAGTCATATCTTCCCTGTGGCTGTAGGTAATAAAGGACACTATGAAAAACAAAATAGAGTATGATTTTCCACCATCCCTAATTTGGGCATTCTAGAGTCTTCATTTTGTCATTTTCCCTTGTCAGCTCTCTGCCCTTCAGAAGCTATCAGAGTAACCACAATCACAGTAATTGCCAAAGCCATCATCATGACAAGGTACCACAGCCATTTTATCTGCTAATGCCCTGCCCTACACCTGTAGTTTTTTTTAATTAATTGATTTTATTTTTTAGAGCAGTTTTAGGTTTGTAGAAAAATAGATCAGAGAGTAGAGAGCATTCCCCTATGGACCCTCTTCCCTCACATGGTTTCTCCTATTATTAACATCCTAGATTAGCATGCCTACACCTGCACATTTTTTCATGTCACCTCCAGGGACAAATTAAATGCTCATGATGTTACTTAATGCCACAGATTACCAATTTCCCACTTACCCTCCAATTAGGCAAGGAATTTGTTCATGGCCTCATCAAATAAAAAAGCAATTTCAGTCCCAGGATCCTCTTTTGAGAATCTGTTTCTTGGAGACACTTTCAGTGTCAATTAAAGGCAGGAAATAGATGGCATATTCAAAGAGAGAGATCAGTTGTGAATAGTCGTTGAAAGGATTATTTTTAAAAATAAGACTAGGTTTGAGGGAAATAAACAAAGGGCTGATAAAGCTTTCTAGGACTAGAAATTTTGAGAGCTGTTGTTATCCCTAGGCCTATAAGGACAAGGACAGGAAATGGTTATCAAATGGCTAGAAAGTCCTTTATCTGTGGTGCCAGGCTGCCCAATAGGAACTGTGGTTTTAAGTGGGAAAATGCAGTGATTGCCAACCCAAAGCAGAGAGAAGGAAATAAATACCTCTTACCCCAGTTTATCCTCCTTCTCTCTGTGAACTTCTAAATGTCTCTCACTGGCTGAACCTAATGAGAAGTCAGAAGGCAAAGGAACATATTGATGCAGTCCCCAAAGGTTAGCCTCTGAAGTTAAAGAAGCAAATATGAAAGAGTAGAGAGTGGTTCTTTGGAGGTGAGTGAAGATGATCAACACATTCCCTGAGTCAAAAACTCTCAACACTAAGGGCTAAATTGGGAAAGGGGGCAAGAGCAAGCCATATTATAGAAAATCACATTTTCAACCCATGCTGAAGAAGCAGGCCAAAATGCAGCATACATCATAGTGCATGAAATATTTTTATAAGTCAGAGTAGGGAAACCATTGCAACAATTTAAGAAAAGAATATCTTTCCCCTGCATATACAAAACAGGATCATACATCTTAAAAAGATCTGAAACTAAACTTTAAAAAATGAATTGTTTCCTTATACTTAATACGAAGGGATGAGTGTTTTGAGTATAGAACATGTGTTGCATTTATTGGGTTTTGTGAAGCATACTGAGGGAGTGTAAGCTGGTCTCATAAGATGCCTTAGTGGGGGTGTTTTGGTACAACTGGGGAGTTGCTTTGGGCTAGAAAATTCCCAAGGTGATGTAATGGGAGGAAACAAATAAGGAGATAAAATTTTGGCTGGCAATACCTAGAGGCAAATTTGTGTTTTTTTGCTATTTTGATGACTGCTCCCCATCTTTTTCACTATCAAAAAAGTTCTCTTTATCAATTCTTTCTCCTTTTCTTCATCCAACTTTTCTTACTCACATATTAAAAGAAAGACAAGTAGGGTGAAATTGTTGATGTAAATTACCCTTGTGGGGTTCCAGTCTGGAAAATTAACACAAAGTAAAACAGACGTTATAATTAAATATATATCTTCTATGCAAGTATGTATTTTAAAAAGAAACAATGGTCTAGCATCCCAGGGAACCCAACAGAATACTTTAAAGTATATATTTAGAAATTTAATTATAATTCAAAGATTGAAAGGGAGAGATTTCAGGTTGCATCTGGATTACAGAAATTATAAAACCAAAAATCATGAAAATTTTTGAAAGTGTATGCAGTGAGAAACTCATGGAGATAATGTAAATATAGGTTATTTCAATGATGTAAAATGCTCATTTATTTTAAAAATTTGTTTCAGTTCACACTGGTTGTTTCTTTCCATTTTATATATGCATTTCTCAATATTTATGGGGAAAATATTTCAATAACATCCTATTAAAATTAGCTCACCCTTATATTTTTCCCTTTGCCTTCCCAGACTCTCCACCCTCTTCCCTCCTATCACAGGAGGCTGTCTCTTATGGACTGACTGATAAGGTCTTATGCCCTCCCAGGGCCTCACTGGCTTTGGCCAAGGGGGACACTAGCAAGGGGTCAGAAAGAAGGAGAAAACTGAGGACAAGGTGTTTATTC
The DNA here is from genome assembly GCA_004026745.1 of Myrmecophaga tridactyla. Lineage (NCBI taxonomy): Eukaryota > Metazoa > Chordata > Mammalia > Pilosa > Myrmecophagidae > Myrmecophaga > Myrmecophaga tridactyla. The sequence goes on along the minus strand of PVIY010012430.1, from coordinate 19,944 downwards.
TCTTGGTTTCATGGCTGTAAAGCAGCCAAAATCAGGAACAACATAAATATCCATCAACAGATGATGAATAAACAAATTACGGGATATCCATAGAACAGAATTCAAATCAAGAAGAAAATGAATGAACTAAAGATACACATAGTAACAAGAATGAAACCCAGAGCAATTATGATGAGTGAAAGAAGACAGACAAATATGAATTTATACTGTATAATTCCATTCTTATAAAATTCTAGAAAATGCAAATGAATCCACAGTTGCTGACAGCAGATTAGTGGCTTCTTGGCAAGGAGACAGTCAACAAGGGGCAGATGAGATGATTTCAAAGGGACATGAGAAAACTGTTGGAGTTGATAAATATGTTCATTATTTTGATTGTGGTAATGGTATTATCCATGGATAATGTCAAAATGTATCAAATTACATGCTTTGTGCATTTTTGCATATTAATTATACCTCAATAAAACTGATTTAGGAAAAAAAAATTCTACCGAAACTCTCTAGAAAGTTCTGAAGTCATTTAGCTGAGTTCCATGATAATAAGTGCATAAAGGACAATGATACAGATGTAATATTTAGAAATGAAACTGTATGGATGTCAAGACCCAAATCTGATCCTGTCCTGGCCACTGACTCAGTGTGAGGCATTGATTTTATTAATCTCCTTGAACCTTGATACCTTTGTTCACAAAATTACAGAGTTGGACTAAATCATCTACAAAGATCTCACCTAACTTCTTTAGAAGGGCAAACACTTCAATGAGAGGAACATTTTTATAGCTAGAAATCATGACCTTCATATTCTACCAATTTCTGGTAGAATAAAAAATGGCAAATCAAAAACTTATTTGGCATTGAATGCCAATAATCCAGCGAATTTTATTATTGCTGCAAATCTTACTAAAGTGATTTCTGAATCAAATGACAAGTGGGGAACATTGTTAAGGAAAGACCAGAAGTTCTTCCCTTGAAATTAGACCACTCAGTTATTGGAAAGGAGCACAGCATGGCGATTCTGCTCATAGATGTGGGGACCTGACACTCAGGAGTTTGAGTAACAGCTCTTGAGCTAACTTGACTCTTATAAGTCTGTTCTATCATCTGTAAAACAGGGATCAAAATGTATCCTATGTCTCAGGTTCATTGTTATTAAATGAGACCATTCTATAAAGTACTTTGTTACCTGCCTTGCTTACAGATGCCCTCAGTACATGTCAGTGTCTTACAACTCCCTTATCTCCACTTTGTGAAAAGACCATTATAGTCCTGCTTTATCAGTAAAAAAAGAAGACCAAAAAAAAAAAGTCCTTGTATTATTTTACATTTAAATCATTTTTCTACTTTGTATTTAATGAAATATGGCAGAAAAGATTCTCATTCAGTGACTCAGATTATATACAAAGTGAATACAAAATGTGCTTTATCAACTCCTTCAAAAAACTTTCCCAAGAGAAATAATTATATGTTGAAAATGACTTTGCATTAATGCAATTGTTAAGACATCACATTGTATATACATTCAGATATACCACTTGTATTTGTTTTGTGGGAGATCTTAATTGGCTTATTACCTCCATGACAGTAGCAGTCTGATATGGAAGACAAATATTTATTTACTTCCCTTCAGGTTTGATGTCCCCGGAATGCTTGTTTTCAGTTATTAACAAAAAGGTTCTTGATAAGATATGGTTAATCAAATGCTTCAGACAGCTATTATGTATGTATCTTCATATGTGGCCAGTCATATTATTCTGAAGCGAAGTGTCCCTTATAGTAGCATATAGTTTCTTTATATACTTCTAATGAAAACTTTTTCTAATACTTGAACTGCATTGTCAGTAGCTCTTCTGGAGTGGCATAGGGGTAGTGTAGATCTAAAATTGATATTTTGAGTCGCATGTTTAATGCCCAATAGTTAACGGAATTTTACATCTAGCGATGAATCTCCCTTTGTGCCAGTTTTGAAAATCATGTACCCCAGAAAAGCCATGTTTAATCCTGATTCAATCTTGTGTGCGATCGCTTCTTTTAATCTTGATTCAATATTGTAGGTTGGAAACTTTGGGTTAGGTTATCTCCACGGTGATGTGATTCACCCAATTGTGGGTATGATCTCTGATTAGATGGAAATGTTTCTCCATGCATTCCAGGTGGGTCTTGATTACTTTACTAGAATTTATAAAAGGGGAAACATTGTGGAGAAACTCAGAAACAACAGAGCCGACAGAAACTTCGAGACAGAGCTGACAAAGATGACAAAACTTGAAGAAATGAGACACAGTTATTTGCAGATGCTTGGAGCCCAGCAGAAATTGCCATGAGATGTCAAGCCAGCCAGAACCTGAAGAGAGCCAAGGGAAGCCAAGAGATGAAGGCCAGCCCCAGAGAAGCAAAGTGAGGAACCCCCACAGGAACAGAGCAAGAGCCCAGAAGCAGGGGTCCAGCAGATGCCAGCCACAAGACTTCCCAGATGACAGGGGTTTCCTGACACATCAACCTTCCTTAAATTAAGGTATCTTTCCATGGATGCCTTCATTTGGACAATTTTATAGGCTTAGAACTGTAAACTTGTAACTATTAAATTCCCCTTTTTAAAAGCCGTTCCAAGTTCTGGTATATTACATTTCAACAGCTTGCAAACTAACACACCCTTATACAGATTTTTTTTTTATAAATGAATGAAAGCATTCATAATTATATTTTCTAAAGCTTGCTAAGTTTTGTTTATGTAGTCCCCAGGATACTTAGAGGCTGCAAATTAACACATTTTGGCCATGGAATAGCAGTCCTGGCATCATTTACACAAGCATATCTGTGCAGTTTCTAAAGATCTCTATTTATAAATATTGGGATTGTACCCCAAGAGAGAAGGCATTACTAGGAATCATCTTGTCAGCCAGTATTACAGGTTGATTATTTGGCATGTGCACACACTCCTTCTCAAAAGTCTGTTATATCAAATAGCTGCATGTATTTTATCCTTCATTCAGAAATGTCTCATTGTCCAAAGATAAAATTACAGAAAACATCTGAATTGAAAAGATAAAAACTAAGTTTAAATTTTAAACCAGTTAATTGAATTCATCAGAGCACTCCAGATTCAGGCAGTGTAAAAAAAAAAAAAAGTTGGTTTAACTATATCTTGAATAAACAATTATCCTGCTGCAGAAGTTACTAGATTCATACACAGTGAGTAAGTGGTAAATGCATATATCCTCTGCATCCTGGGGAAAGCTTCCACTTGTTAAATATTAAAATCAATCTGGTGTTCAATAGGAAGTCAATATAATTTCTTTAGAAAAACGATGCCCTCCTTTCTGGAGAATGACTAAGCTAACTTGGCTATTTCATGCCGTTGAACCCAATGGTCCAATTTTTCAGGAAAATAATAGTTTACATAGTACAGTAATCTAATAAATGTGCCCAGGAAGTTCTTAGCTGCAACTCAATTTGAAATATTTGCTCCCACTCACAAAAGTCATTAGAAAATAGGAGCATAATTCTATTTTTTAAAATGTCTTTCTTTACCAGAGGTTGTAATTGTGAAAGGACAAGGATTGGTAAAATTCCCCAAATCTTTCTTTCCCTGTACAAAAACAAACAAGAAGTGTTTGATTACTTGGTTAGAAACTTGCTTCTTCGTTAACAGTTGTGGGACCGTCAGCAAATGAGCTGCCTCCGTTTGTACGTCAATTTTATCATTTGTAAAATGGAATAATAATTATACCAACTGCACATTTGTTTTGTGCTGAATTTAATTATTTAATGGAAAAAGGTACTTTTTATTCTGAACAAAAGGAAACTATGATAAATATCTAGCATTAAGCCTCTCTTCGAGATCTTCGAGCCTCTAACCAGGCACATCTCTAAGGGGCTCTTGTTTTCTGCTATTCCAAGTTTTTCTATGGATGTCTGTGATCCAGGCTGAATAGCTAAAAGTAAAAAGGAATCGCTTAAATTAAAAAAAAAATAATAAATAAGAATCAGTTAGATAAATATATTATTCTATTACATATTCATCATGGCTATATTTTAAATCTATTACACAAGGGCATGAAGAGGGTCAATTTTTGCTCATTGTCATGTTCACAACACCCAGCATTGCACCTGAGCTAGGACATGTTCATTAAATGTTGAATAAGTGGAAGGAAGGACTGAACTAATCAATGAGTTTACTCTTGTGCTCACCTGGCTCCTTCTTCCATTTCTACAATGGAAAAAGTACCAGAAGTCACAGTAATTTTGTCTATGGCTAATAGGGGAGTATTAGAGACTTCAAAAAGATGATAATTGTTGCAGTTTGGTAGATGAATTGAATAAATGAGTGGGTAAATAGAAAAGGGGGTGACTAAAAGATTAATAGGGACCCCACCAGTTATCCAAGGAGAGATCTCGTACATGTTGATTTTATTCAAAAGAGAGAGACAGAGGTCAGCTAGTTGGGCTACTGTATACCCAGCAGATAATCCTCCAAGTCATTGTTGTAAATCTCTTGTTAGCTATGGGAGTAACGTTTTTTAAAGCATATTTTTCTTAGGATTTTTCTCAGCATCTTAGATCAGTTTGTTTAATCAAAGGCATTTCTTTTCCAGGGAAAAAATTAGAAATTCAAATTAAATACTCAACATCACTGTATTCATTAATTCAACAAATATTTATTGAGCACCTACTATGTGCCTTCAATTCCAGTCAGTTTTAGAATATACAGATGAACGAAACAGACAAAAATACTTGCCTCATGCAGCATAGCTCCTTGTGGGAGCAAGACAGTCACAATAAGTAAAACTAGAATATAGGTTGAAAGCTGATATGTGTTGTGCAGAAATAAAAAGCAGAGTGTTCTAGTTTGCTAGCTGCCAGAATGCAATATACCAGAAACAGAATGGCTTTTAAAAAGGGGAATTTAATAAATTGCTAGATTACAGTTCTAAGGCCGAGAAAATGTCCCAATTAAAACAAGTCTATAGAAATGTCCAGTCAAAGGTATCCATCCAGGGAAAGATACCTAGTTCAAGAAAGCCGATGAAGTTCAGGGTTTCTCTCTCAAGTGAGAAGGCACATGGCGAATACAGTCAGGGCTTCTCTCTCGGCTGGAAGGGCACATGGTGAACATGGCGTCATCTGCTAGCTTTCTCTCCTGTCTTCTGGTTTCATGAAGCTCCCCGGGAAACGTTTTCCTTCTTCATCTCCAAAGGTCACTGGTTGGAAGACTCTGCTTCGTGGTGCTGCAGCATTCTCTGCTCTCTCCGAATCTCCCATTCTCCAAAATGATTCCTCTTTTATAGGACTTTAGAAACTAATCAAGACCCACCCAAATGGATGGAGACACATCTCCCCTAATCCAGTTTAGCAATCACTCTTGATTGGGTTACATGTCCAGGGAGATGATCTAATTATATACAATATTGAATACGGATTATTCTGCTTTTATGAAATGGGATTTTGATTAAAACATGGCTTTTCTAGGGGATATACATCCTTTCAAACCCGGACACAGAGGAATAAGGATAGGCATTGGTCAGATGGAGAAGGAGGGAACTGAAATTTTAAATAGTCCAATCAGAATAAGCTACACGAAGGTGACATTTGAGCCATGAGTTGAAAAATGTGAGGGACCAAAGCATGGCAATATCTGAGCATGGGCATTATGATCTGTGGAGGACTTATATAATAGAAATCTATTTTGAGCTATCAATTCTCACTATCAGCTTTAAATGTTGATTAAAATGTATTATTTTAGAAGAATGAGTATGAAGCCTTTAATTGCTCCTTTCTAATCTTTAATAGCAACCATAACAAACACTTATCAAATACCAACTGTATTATATATAGGTTACTGGCTCAATACATGAGTGTAATTTGTAAGACCTTAAATAGCCTTGTGTAGTAAGAATTATTATTTCTATTATGTAAGTAAGAAGAATGAAAGTCACGAAGGTTAAGTGAGATGTACAAGAGTACAAAATCTTGTAAGAATTCAGCAAAAGTAATTCATTAAATTAACTAATATATCACATGAAACTTAGAGAGATAAAGGAAGTACAGGTTGGTGAGAATAATTTTTTTTTTAATATTTAAACTTGCAAAATCACCCCCAGAGATGATTTTCTGAGTTCCCACATTCATTTTCACAGTCTCTTTGCTTTTTCTTGTTGGCACTAAGAGTGGAAGTGAGGCACTCAACCTCACGTGCAAAATTTAAGGGTGCACCAAAAAAACTCAGCCATTAAATTAGCAATATTTTAATGCACAGCAATATGTTAAAACTCAAATTAATGCAAAAACTCCACCATTAATAGGATATCAAAATTTTACATAAAGATATGATCTCAGCCTGTACTTATGCAACCTCACTAGCCTCACCCTTATCCCTGACCTCTTCGACATTTCAGTTCTTTCTTCTGCACAAGGAGCTAGCTGGTAAAATTTACATGATACCACCCCTAAGGGCATTTTAGTACATGACAAAATGAATCTCTAATTGCATATTGTCAAACCAACACTTTGGCGTTCGGCCTTTCTGTTGACCTTTGAATTACCTCCATGAAATGGCCTCGCAACCTCTTTAGAAAGCAGACCTGGGTTCACAGAACCTGGCATTGACAGTAGGACCTATTTCACAAATGCACCCATAGCTGTTCACATCTATTCACTCTTCAATCAGTCACACAAGGAATGTTTTAGTGCTTAAATCGTTTTAGATACCAATGATAAATTATGTGTTGGTCAATATTTCTAGCAACAAGTTATTGCTTCACATTGCACGTTAGAATAGCATAACATTAAATCCTGTGCATTTATTCATTATCCTCTCCGGGGTTAGCTATGGGCAAAATTGTAAAATAGGTTAAGTTTATCCTTGACAGTCTGCTGTTCTCTCCATAATGCATGCAAAACCCCATTCTCCTCACTGAATACCCGAATGCCCTATGACTTGCACAATGCCCTGTCCATCCTCTAGGAAGCACAGCAAATTGACGTCACCTATTTCCCATTATGGAAACCTGCTTGCTGGTTTCACAGTCCCCCAGAACTTCAGATCAGGTAACTGTGACTGGAAAATTACCTCTCAAACCTAATCACACTGAAATGTAATGTCCAATAATATTTTAATGTGTTTTCATGACCAGAATATTAGCATTTTAAAGGGTGCTAGGAAGAAAACATTCTGCATACCTTTACAGGGGGGCACAAAAGTGTATATACGGTATACTAACAATTGTAAATCAATATTATGACTGCAAGAAAATAAACTGAAATTTTAAAATAGTTGTCTTTAAGTAATGGGATGAGTGCAGTGCCTTTTTTTTCTTGCATTTCGCATTTTTTGATAATGAGCACATATTACTTTTGTTGTGAAAAAATCTGCCACATAAAATATACAGGATAATGAATACCAAATAGCCACCCCCTCCATTTCCTGAAACCACCACATTTTGCCATATTTACTTTTTTCTCCCCCATCCTAAGCAGTGTTGGAAAAAACTATTTTGTTAATTTCTCAGGGTGCATGGATGTAAAGATACCTCTAAGTTCTATACCTGAAAGTAAAATTACCAGGTCAAAGAATGTGAACCTCTGTGACTATACTAGATAATTCAAAATTGCTCTCCACCGTCATTTGCATTTCCATTTGTAAAGAATGAGAGGCCTTGTGTCTCCACGTCCTTACCAGCACTTGATATTTTCAGACTTTTTAATTTTGGCCCATTTGAAGAATGTGAAAATATACTTCTATTATTTTTTTATTTATATTTCCCTGATAACTTGTGCAGATAAAGATCTGTTCATATACTAATTATCCATTTAGATTTCCTCTTCTGTTAATTATTTGTTTATATCACATTCTATATTTTGTAATGGTAAATAACATTTTATTCCACTAAAAATACCTAATGATGACTCCAGGTATTTCAGAAATCAGTGGGGAATTTGTTCTTGTTGGGCAAAAGGTTTCCCAGAATCTCTTACATTTGTATAGTGCCTCTTTCTTTCTTTCTTTGTATCGAAGACTAATTCTGATTGCCCCAATCATTATTCATTGTGGTATACAAATTATCGTGTAGAAACCCAAGTCAACCTCCCTAGGTTAAAATTCTCATTTATTACTATTTGATGTGTGACTTTGGACAAGAAATTTAACACCTCGGTGGTTCAATTTACTCACCTTGAAATGAGATAAAAATAATAGCTCCAACTCCAAAATTCCAAATCCACCGGAAGTTGTTATGGACTGAATCATGGCCCTAAAAGAGATGTGTTGGAACACTAATCCCCAGTACCTCAGAACGTAACCTTATTTGTAAATAGAGTTATTACAGATGAAAGTAGACAAGTTATGAGGAGGTAATACTGGACTAGGGTGGGCCTTTACAAAGGCACAAAAATTGACAGAGAGACAGAGAGGAGGAAGTTACGGATTACCAGCAACCCACCAAAAGCTAGAAGAGGCACGGAACAGATCCTTCCTTATGAATTCAACTGAAGCACCACCATTATGGCAGCTTGATTTCAGATTTCTGGCTTTCAGAACTGTAAGACAATAAATTATTGTTGATTAAGCAACCCAGTCTGTGGTGCTTTGTTATAACAGCCTCAGGAATCTAAGTGTTATATAATGATAACTGGTAATCGATATAATGTTGTTAGACTACTGCCTGGTAGAGTGATTATTATTGTTTTTGTTATTATAGGCATGTGCTAAGTAAGCATTTACAGCATATTATAAATCATATATCCTAAGCACACCGAGATTGTAAGATAAGGCATTGATAATAACATTTTATAATTTATATAAAAATATAATTATTTTGGGGCAATGCGATGGTGGCTCAGTGGCAGAATTCTCACCTGCCATGCCAGAGACCCGGGTTTGATTCCCAGAGCCTCCCCATGCCAAAAATAAATAAATAAATTATATATATATATTTAATTTATATATTATATATATACAATTTTTTTTAAATCCATTATTTTTTTCTCATCTCCTTTAGTTTTTTTAACGATTGACCTTTGTCCTATTGATATGTTTTCATTCTCCATTTAAGAGAAATTTTCTCTCTAATTCTCTCTAAAAGGACTTTTAAACCTTAGTGAACGCTATAAAAATGCTTTGAAATTTTTCTGTGAAAATGTCTTTTTTTCCTAATAACTCAAATAGGTGAAGCTCTAGATGTCAAATCATAACCTTTTCCAAAATTTTAGCAAGAAGTGACAATCAGAGAATATGACTATAACTGAAAATGCTATTTGATTGCAATCTAAAAAATAAAATCTTTGACCCCAGTGCTAAAAGCTAGGTTAAGAGCTTCAAAATCAAAGACATCCCTTGCAATTGACCATGAAGTCCCGCCAGGTACTAAAAATTAAGGGATCAGGATTGAAAATTATAGGAGAAGCATGGCATAGTTGACATCTAAGAGCAGTTAAATCTAATCACAAAACTGGAAACAAGACAGAAGAAGCCACATTTTAAGAACGCTATCTAATACTTCTTCTGCATGACCTATTGATAGCCCATTATGTCTCTCTTTGTGATCTATCAAGAGAAACTTCCCAGAATGACTAGGACAATGAACTTTCAGAGTTGTCATCACCTTTTTTCTTCCTTATATTCTAAATGTTATATTTGGAAAGCAGTATTTTTACAATCTGTCCCATGCCAATTCCAGGATTCTTCTCAGTTCTCTTATTTTCCACACTTTAAAGTTTCATTCCTATCTTAATAAGTTAACTCATTTTCTCTTTTTTTATATTTAAAGACTCTTTTGAATTTTAACATGCTGAACTTAAGAAATGCACAACTAATATTATTGGAGAGTAGTGTGAGGCAATGCTCAAAGAAAGGCAGACACAGAAATATCAGAAAACAAGTCTTTAAAAAAATTAAAGGGAATGGGAAGGGATGTGTCAATTATTTTTAACCTATATTTTAAAATTATGAATATTCCACTTGCTTGCAACAAGAAATTTAAATAAAACAGGTGTGTATACTGTTAAACACAGTTCCCTACTCCACTTCCAAAGCCATCTCAGCATGTGACCACATTGACAGTTTGGCTTTTGCATTTTCAAGCTTGTTTTAATATATGAGAAAAAAATATTTTTTAAGTAATGATACATATGTATATATAAACCTCTGTAACTTAATTTTCACTAAACCACATATCATGGATAATTTTCCATGTAAACATTCTTCATATGAACTACATCATTCTTTGTAAATGAAGCAAAGTATTCCATTATATCATGAAACTATATTTGATCTATCCATTCCCCTATTGGTTGATATTTTTTGGCTTGTCTTTACTTTTTCTTATGGCAAATCATGAATATCATTAAGAAAAGATATATGTATATTATATAAAATGTCTACTTGAAGTGGAGTTGCTTGGTTATAGGATATGATCATTTTAAATTGGATTGGTCCTACCAAAGAAACATCCAAGTATATTGTATCAATTTGCACTCCCATAAGCAATTAATGAGAATGACCACTTCCTCATAAAATTGTCTATATTGAAATTAATCAAGACTTTCTAAGGTTGTACCAGTCTGATAGATGAAAAATGGTATCCCATTAAACTTTCAATTTGTGTTTTCTTGACATCTAATGAGGTTAAGGATTTTTGATATATTTAATACTTATAATTTTTGCCCATTTTATATCTTCAGAACTTTTTTATATATTGATATACATGTTATGAATTTATAATATGTAGTTATATAATATTATGGATATGTATGTTTGTGTGTAGATAGATAGATAGACTTTTTCAGTTTTTATGTAATCAAATCTGCAAATGGCTTTTGGGATTATGTAATTTTTAGTAAATTGTCCCATTCATGGGACAACTCACGTTAGTTACCCCATTTGCTGTAAGTATTTTCTTCTAAAAATATTTTATAAAGTTATTTTCTTTCTTTCCTTAACATACCGTTTTGTTGTTGTTGTTTGTTTGCTTGCTTGCTATGACAAATAGTTGTATAATTCAACAAAAAGTTGAATATTTGCATGCTTTTCTCTAAGTCAGTCTTTGGTTTTACACTCACATCAGACATTTTCAGTGATTATAAATTCTACAGTTTAAGTCACTTTTGTGCAACATATTTGTTTACAAGTATCTTAAGCCTTTACTTTCATACCAATTGTCTTAGTTTTCCAAGTCCACTGTGTTAAAGACAACACACGGTTGGCTTACACAACAAACATTTACAGTCTCATGGCTTTGGAGGCGAATAGTCCAATATCAAAGTATTGGCAGGTGTTGTTTTGTGTGAAAGTCTCCAGTGTTCCAGCATTCCTCTATCACATGGAGACCTCTAGCTCCTTCTCCAGCTTCTCTGGTTTCTACCAACTTATGGCTTCTACCTCCATGTCCAATTTCCTCTGCTTGTAAGGACTTCAGCCATATGGGTCAAGGCTCACCCTGGTTCACTTTGGCTTCATCTAAATAGGATCTTGGAAGATCCTATTCACAAAGGCATCAACAACTTAACTAATAACTTTTTCATAGGTCTTGTTTACAAATAGGTTCATGCCCATAGGACCCAGAATTAGAACATGAAAATGTCACTTGTGGGAGATGTGAATCAATCCCCAATATCATTATTTTAAAAATAGTTTTGACTTTCTCAAAATCCTTTACCTATAATTCTAATTCAGTGTCTATCCAAACCTTGAGACCCCCTCAGTGTACCTGGCCAGTGCATACATTGAACTTCAACCCCGTAGTTTTTGTATTAACCTTGTTAGACCTTAATAAATCTCAGATCCCTTCAGTGAAAATAACTTTCAGACACTTTTATATTCTACATTAAATTATAACTTCCTCCATAAATTACCTAGCCAATAAATGTTTTCCTACTAAATACATTTCGCTACATTGTTTGACGATTATACTCGGATGTGTTAGAAAACTCAAGCTCTAGTCCAGTTGATTCTAACAAAAGTTTTGTGATTTGGGGAGATCTTTTAAGCACTCTAGACCTTGCTTCCTCTTAAATTCTTGTCATACAGTAACCACTGTTAGACAGTTTTCTGTTTCATACTCTTTTTATCTATTCTTGAATAATCCATTATCATGGCAAGTACTGTTTTGCCAGGGATGACATTTGAGCTTATCTCATTAGTTTTCCGTTTTATTGCATTCATATTTCATATAATCTATTTGTAAAGTCTCTTTTTGCTCAAATCACCTTTAGGATTTTTCTATTAATTTTTCAACTAAAATTGCCTTAAGGAAATAATTTCAAGGCTTAATTATTTCCTTATTTCCATTTTTATTTCCCATAGTCAAATTTTAAAAGTCCATTGCTGAAATTAACCATTTTCATTATTCTAAGCACATTCCTCTTATTTAATTCCTTTTACTGCTTTATCATGAGAACTAATATTTTCTTTATCCCTTTTCTAACATTCTTAAAATTTTCATGATTATTTCTAGGAATCCTTATTTCTGTCCAATGATGTCATATCAATTCTCCCTTCTTTTTGACAGCCTCTTTTAGACTTTTGAAACATGAATGTATGTAACTCATAATCCAATATCTATCAGATCCCTCTGAAGTAGGTAGGCTACCTCTCCTCCCCCAGTAAAAACAGAAAGAAGAGAGAAAAAGAATAACAAAAAAAGGGGAATAGGGCGGGCCACGGTGGCTCAGCAGGCAAGAATGCCTGCCTGCCATGCCAGAGCACCCGGGTTCGATTCCCAGTGCCTGCCCATGTAAAAAAAAAAAAAAAAAACCTCAAATTCCTAAATTTGTTAGCCATACCAATAAAATCATTAGAAGAAAATTTAGGGAAAAAAAAGGGGGGGGAATAGTATTTATAAATCACATCAATAAAGTGTATGCCTCTCCTTAAAACCTATCAGCTAACGAGGGCTGCAAATGTTGCAGTAAAGGAAATTATGGGCCAAGCCCATATTTGTGACTGTTGATACAATTTGGGCTATTCAGGAGCTACTGTGACGGATGAGTATATGCAGATCTTGTCATCTAAGCCCTTTGTGTAGGGACATCCCAAGAACTGAAGAGTCTAGAAGGAGGTTGATTCATGCAATCCATAACTGTCCCAATCTGCCATCTGCATTGAGACCTAAAATCTTTGAAACCTCTGAATAGATCAATCCCTGTTGTGCTGGCTTGAAAGGAAGTATGCCCCCTAGAAAATCCATGTTTTAATCAAAATCCCATTTCATAAAGGTAGAATAATCCCTATTCAGTACTGTATGTTTGAAACTGTAGTCAGATCATCTCCCTGGATGATGTGATTTAGTCAAGAGTGGTTGTTAAGCTGGGTTAGGTGATGACATATCTCCACCCATTTGGGTGGGTCTTGATTGGTTTACTGGAGTCCTATAAAAGAGGAAACATTTGGAAGAATGGGAGATTCGGAGAGAGCAGAGAATGCTGCAGCACCACAAAGCAGAGAGTCCACGAGCCAGCAACCTTTGGAGATGAAGAAGGAAAACGCCTCCCAGGGAGCTTCATGAAACCAGGAGCCAGGAGAGGAAGCTAGCAGATGACACTGTGCTGGCCATGTGCCCTTCCAGCTGAGAGAGAAGCCCTAACTGTATTCGCCATGTGCCTTCTCACTTGAGAGAGAAACCTTGAACTTCATTGGCCTTCTTGAACCAAGGTATCTTTCCCTGGATGCCTTAGGTTGGACATTTCTATAGACTTGTTTAATTGAGACATTTTCTCAGCCTTAGAACTGTAAACTAGCAACACATTAAATTCCCCCTTTTAAAAGCCATTCCATTTCTGGTATATTGCATTCCGGCAGCTAGCAAACTAGAACACCTGTAAACTAATCTCTGTCTTTAAGGTCATCCTACATAGGAGCTTCTCAAACTTAATGTGCCTTAGAATCATCTGGAGAGCTTGTAAAACTGCAGATTTTGAGTCTCAGGTCTTAGATTCTGTATTTCTAACAAACTCTCACCAGATGCTGAAACTGCAGCTGTGTGGGCCACACTTTGGGTCGAAGGCCCTTGTCTCATTCTTTATAAGAGAGGAAACTCAGGATAGTTTCAATTATGAAAACAACTTTTATTACCAATAATACTGACCATAAAATAGCTCACATTTATATGGCATTTAAAGTTGACACAGCACTTTGACATTTAACTCCTTCTGATATTCATAATAACCCCCTGATGTAGTCAGGGCATTAATTATTCAGAGGGGATACTGAAGGAATGTTAACTGTCTTGCTCAATGTCACACAACTAATAAGTGGCAAGGTGATCTGTGAGGATAATCAGAGACAATATAACAAAATGGCTAAGAGAATAAGCTTTCAAGCCAGGAAGATCTATCTCTGAATATTGTCTCCTTCACATTCTAATTGTGTGACATTGTCCAAATTACTTAACCTCTCTTAGTTTTGTCATTTCTAAACTGGACATGCCTATTTCATACTCTTGTTATGCTTAATAACCTATAAAGTGCCTAATATAAGTGCCTGTCATATGCTAATCTCTAAATAACTGGTAACTGCTGCTGTTTTGTTGTTTTCTTTACTATGTGAGAACTTTGCTGAATTTCTGCAGGCAGCCATGTCCTAGCAAAATCTTAGTGCCCACCTACAGTGAATATCTAACTTCCTATCCCACTTGGCTGTCATGGGCCCAATATGAAAAATATGACAGTATTAGACACTTGGAGTCAGTCTCTTTTCAATGTTTTGCTATTTAACTGGATGTGTGGGAAGACTTGCAGTGTAGCTGCCTATCGATATGTTGTTATGTATATAGAGAATTTCTGCCTGCAGAGTTTCTACTATGGTTCCTTTCACAAGCTCACAAATCCATCCACGTTTTTGTCAAGTGTAGAATAGAAGTTATTTTTTGATGATGAGATGCTGCTAAACCATTATACTTGGCTAAGCTTCAGATGATTTCACCGCTTTTTGTTTTCTACAAAAGTAACTAAGCAGTGTTGCTAGGAAAAAAAAGCAAAACAAAACAAATGACATCTATGTCAGTGACAGATAAATGAGAAAAAGCAAAACAAAAGGCTGTGCCTTATTGATATGACTGTAGGCTATAACGTGTGAAATTGTCTCAATAATCATTAAATGTAAATGTTTTTTGTCCTTTATAAGTGCTAACGTCCAGGCTAGGGACAACAGTCTTTTTCAATGTCTTAACAAGTAAAAATACAATTTTCTCCTAAGTTAGATTTTTTCATCGAAGAGAAATGGTGTAATCTTTTTCCTATTTAAAATTTGTCATAACATTATGTTTTTGTAACATTTCTCATTTCTTTGGTTGGAAAGTTCAAATTTCTAGGTATTTTTACTAATAATAATTTGCCATCTACCCCAGTCAATAAAACTTAAGTTTTAGTGCTATCATACTTTTCAGAGAACCAGATATACCAGAAAAATAAAAGTATAGAACAAAGGTAAATATTTAAGGCAGATTTCAGGGTAAGAAAAATGAGATTATGTTTCCACAGGACTGCCTGTCAGGCAAACAACTGGTCAGCTCAGTCAAATGCTCAGAGCTGTTATTTCACTTGAATATCTGAATGATTCATTGTGAGCAACTGAATTATTGGTATGCAAGATGGATTTAGAGGCAACATTCTTACAAAAAGAAGTAGTAAAGAATGTGCACTATACAATAGGACAAGGAACTGAAAGCTGGTGAGACAAAGGTGAAGGATTATTTGCACACTTCCAATAAGCTCTTTGTATTAGGAAATAAATTTACAAAGAATGCTTAATGACATTGAACAAAATTTAGCAATGATGTTTAATGTAAAGAGCAGGCTACAAAATTTGACTGGCAGTAACATTTCAACAATACTAAAACATATATGTTGCATCCATAGAAAAAGAGATTGGAATGAAATACACCAAAATTTTCATTTATTGGGACTATGAAATTATTTTCATTTCTTTCTGAATAAATTTTATATTTTGAAAAATACACAGTTCATGATTACTTTTATAATCGAACATATAATTATTTTAAAATAAAATGTCATAGAAGCAGAGAACAGCATTCTAAATTTAAAAGAGCAGATATAGGTTTTGGGATCACATTGGCCTGAGTTCATATTTTATTCGGCCACTCAACTAGTCAATTTAGGTTATGGTATGCTGTGGTAACAAGCAACCCAACACATCTCAATTGCTTAACACAATAAAAGTTTATTTCTCACACATGTAAGGTCCACTGTGGGTCCAGGTGTTCCTCCAGCTTCCTTTGCTCTGTGGCTCCTCTGCATAAACACCTCCTTCACAAATCAGCATGGAAGGGGGAGAGAAGGATGGATAGCTAAGTCACAGCAGAGCTGAGCTCAGATGTGGCACCAATTATTTCAGCTGACATATGTTTGACTAGAATCAGCCCTGTGTCTAGGAGTTCAGGCTTCCTGATTTCTAGAAGTAGAACACAGACAGGTACGGTATTGGTTAACCCTAGTATTATCTACAGTAGCTGCTGGATGCCATTGGGCAATGATCTTTACCCAGATTTATTTAATCATGTAATAGCTTTATTCGGATATTTAAATGATAAAACATATAAAACCACTTATTATGGTGCCTGGCTTGGAGTTAGTAGTCACAGTTCACTGCATTCCACCATTGCCTATACCTGGAGCCAAATATATAAGACTTAAATATAAATCAATTATATTAGAGACTTATTAGTTATCTGCTTTTGAGTTATCTGACATGCTGTGGGTAACTGCACTCTCTTTAATTGGGCTACAACAGAATATTGTTATATTGTATTACACCTTCTACTCCAGGGTGCCTAGTGGGTTTATATGACTCAATGATTTGTTCACAAAGCTCAACCTGCTTTTCTACGAGCTGAGAGCTACTAACATTTCACCTCCCCACAGCAGGCACTAGAAAAGAATAGCACAGTACTTAACCATCATGTTAGCTTCATCTGTTCCTATCATTCCCAAGCCGGCAATTTTATTTTACTGAAAAGTGCCAAGCGTATATAGCTCACTGGCTTGAATGTCCCCCCTCTCCAAAGAGGCATGTGATGTGATGGAAAAGTAATGATCCGATGGAAAATTAATGATCTTTGCTATCAGACAGTGTACATCGAAACCTTCTGTCCATCACCTATGTGCCATACACTCTCAGGCCACTGGCGCTGCCTCACTGAACTTCAATTTCCTTATCAGAAAAATGGACATCATAACATTTACTTATAGCAGATGTTTTCAATCTTCCACATCACATCTTAGGCCTGCCTCTGATTTCAGTTCAACTCTTGTGAACATCTGGGTACAGCTGCCACCTTCCTACCTCAAGGGTGCTTTCCTGCTTTAAGGCCTTCTCCCTGGAGCCAGCTCAGTTCACCTGAGAAACAACTGGAATGTACGGAAATGAACATGTCCTGAGAGAAGAAATCCTCTGTAAAAGTCCCAGGCTACCATTCTTCAAACTGTTGATGCTGAGAGTCATTCCCTACAATCTCCAAAGTCCCAGAGGAATTCATCCTGCCTGCCTAGCAGAATCATCAATGCTGCACTGGAGAAAGGCGTTTTCCTCTTCAAACTTTCCCAGGCCCCTCAGTCCTATGATTATGGACCCTATCTCATGCAAACTACCTGTGCCCAAGTCCTTGCCTCAGGTTCAGCTTTGAGATGACCCACCCTAGACATTACTGTGGTTAGGAAAATGTCTATAAAGTCTTTTTTAATATGTCTTGGTAAAATTTCAGGGCATTTCGAGTTTTCTTATGATTCACCTTAAATAAATCTAAACACATCTTGTAATATGTGAATATTTTGATATGACCATTGAACTTATAACTTCTTGTCATGGGCCCACTAGAAGTTAGAAGTATTCTTGAGATCCATTTGTAAATCAATTCAGCTAGAAAGAAATTAATTATACTTACAAGTGACCGTGAACCACAATAAAGAAATCTCCAACTCAACTCCCCTCAGGTGGGTTTCCAAAAGACACCTGGCCACACCAAATATATGCAACCCAAGGAGAAGTATGACAGAAAGGACTTCAGGTTAGAAAGAGAAAGTAACACAGTGTAATTTGGGGTTATTATACTGTCTTACTTTAACAGAATTGACAAAGACATAAGGCCATGAGAATACATTATTAGGACTTTTCTCAGAACCCTGGAAGGGATTGGTATAAGTGAGGGACTCTGAAGCTTCAGTTTCATTACCTTCATGATTAATCTTCCTCTGGTCTTGGCTATTCAAAAATTACTATTAGATGACAGAATAAAGGAATAAAGAAGAGCGTAACTTCTTATGATATCGTTTTTTCATTTCATGTGGAAAATATAGACTAGCAGCATATGAAAAGTCTTTTATTTTTCTCTTAATTATTAAAATCTTCATTTAAAATGCATGAAGAACTTCCTTTTCAGGGTAAAGAGAAAAAGATAAAACTTTAAATTTTAAGCATGTGCTTATTCTGGAGAATGAATTGAAATGTAACAAGAGGAAGAGTAAAACTCCACTGATTTGGCACTTGCTATTTTTCATACGTGAGTGTAAGACTAAAGAAAGAATTCAACAGATAAAGGATTTCAGGAGAATAATAAAATGACTTTAAATGACAAAGTCTTTTCAAACATACTTTACATATAATTGACACGGTAATATACTTTTTTGTTTTATCTCTAGTGTCATATTGGATCCAATATTACCAATGCTAGTATTGCCCCATTAAAATTTTGCTTGCTCTCAAAACTAAAGTGTCATTCCCTCAATGTGTTATTTGTGCATGCACATACATTTCAAATTGGTCTTTCCCCTAATTATATTGCATTAGTGAGGTTTCACTGAATGTTTGCCAGTTTGTGGCTAGATAATATGTATTTAAGACTGATGATTGAACTGCTCAATATATTCTCCTAAAACCAAAGCATAGGGAAACAGGACAAAAAGTTAAAAGGGAAGGAATTATTATATTCTAGTCTAATAATAAAGAGCATAATGCCTTCTGTAAAATAATCACACTTTTTGTTCAATGAAAGCTGCTAAATTTTAATTCCTCTACCTTATCACCCTTTTGTAGTTTGGAAATAAAAGCAAATAACTTCTCAAAATAAAATTCATCATGACTGGTATTCCCAGTTACCAGGAGAAAAAGTAGAGCAAACATTTTAATAGTGCCATTCCTTCTAAGTGGGAGAATTGAATAGTTAGCTGGCTGTGTAGAGATATAGAAACATATTTTTGGGAGGATCATTTATTGAGATATTGATTAGTGTCCTGTTCTTATTACTGTAGAAGACTTGGAAGAATGAATGATTTTATCCCCATACCCAACAGGTAACCAGCACCTCTATTTCTCAGGTGGTTTCCTTGTATCTCCTTACCTTAGGTACAGTTATAGTTTGAAGCAGTATGTACCCCAGGAAAGATCATATTCAGAAAATATCAGCTAATTTACTCCTATTGTGGCTGTGGACCACAATAGAAAGAGAAAGTAACACAGTGTAACTTGGGCTTATTATACTGTTTTAAATTGAAATATGAACTGCCTCATTCAGGACAGGTCTTAATCCTCTTACTGGAGTCATTTACAAGAGGATAAAAGAAAAGAAACACACAGAAAAGAGCCCCAGAGAAGCTGAGAAAGGAAGTGAGAAGCAACAAAACTGGAGAGACCAGCAGATTTTGCCATGTGCCTGGCTGTGTGGCAGAGGAGCTGAGGATTGCTGGGAACCAGTATTCGGTGAGAAAGCATTGCCTGTTGATCCCTTAAGTTGAACATTTCCATGGCCTGAGAACTGTGAGCTTTGCAAGTTAATAATTCCCCATTGTAAAAGCCAAAGCATTTCTGGTATATTGCATTTTGGCAGCTTTAGCAAACTATTTGGTACCTATTTAGGTACCAGTGGTGTTTCAGAACTCAAAGGAGAAGTTGCTAGGCAACTGAAAGTTACTTCCTCTCAACCCCCCAGGCTTAGTTTGAGAATT
>PVIY010012429.1:0-62034 GCA_004026745.1 Myrmecophaga tridactyla | reverse complement strand
TGTTCTTCCTCATGCAAAAACATTTTTAAAATTTGTACATTGTACATTTCACTATTATTATACACTCCAGGCATTCTGGATTATACCATCTCGATCTTTAACATCTATCTTTCTTTCTGATTTCATTTATGTCCCCAGCCCTCCTCCCTCTATCATTCTCACATGCAGCTTCATTCAGTGTTTTAACATAATTACATTAGAGTTAGGTATTATTGTGCTGTCCATTTCTGAGTTTTTGTATCCAGTCCTGTTGCACAGTCTGTATCCCTTCAGCTCCAATTACCCAATATCTTACCCTATTTCTATCTCCTGATGATCTCTGTTACCAACGACATATTCCAAGTTTATTCACTAATGTCAGTTCATATCAGTGAGTAAGCTGTATTTCTTAACAAAGTCTTTTGAAACACAAAACTCTTCCATTTGGAGGCAGTCCCATTTATCTGTTTCTTCTTTCATGTCTTGTGCTTTGGGTGTATGATCTAAGAAACCACCACCTACTACCAGATCTTGAGGATATTTCCCTCCATTTCTTCTAGGAGTTTCATGGTCCTAGCTCTTGTTTTACATCTTTGATCCATTTTGAGTTAATTTTTGTAAAAGGTTTGATATAGGGGTTCTCTTTCATTCTTTTGGATATAGCTATCCAATTCTCCTGGGACCATTTGTTGAAAAGGCTATCTGTCCCGGTTGAGTGATTTTGGCAGTCTTGTCAAAAATCAAATGACCAAAGTGAGGTTCTACTCCTGAACTCTCAGTTTGATTCCATTGATCAGTATGTCTGTCTTTATGCCAAGGCCATGCTGTTCTGACCACTACCGCTTTGTACTGTGCTTTAAAGGCAGAAAGTGTCAGTCCTCCCCCTTTGCTTTTCTTTCTCAAGATGTTTTTGGCTATTTGGGGCCCCCTGCCCTTCCAAATAAATTTGATGATTGGCTTTTCCATTTCTGCAAAGTAAGCTGTTGGAATTTTGATTGGGATTGTGTTGAATCTGTAAATTAATTTGGGTAGAATTAACATCTTTTTTTAATTTTTTTTGAAAGGATTTTTTTTTATTAATTAAAAAAATTAACAATGAGCAAAACATTAAGATATCATTCCATTCTACATATACAATCAGTAATTCTTAATATCATCACATAGTTGCATATTCATCATTTCTTAGAACATTTGCATTGATTTAGAAAAAGAAATAAAAACACAACAGAAAAAGAAATAAAACGATAACAGAGAAAAAAAAGATTATACATACCACACACCTTACCCCTCACTTTCATTTACCACTAGCATTTCAAACTAAATATTTTACCATTTGTTCCCCCTATTATTTATTTTTATTCCATATGTTCTACTCTTCTGTTGATAAAGTAGATAAAAGGAGCATCAGACACAAGGTTTTCACATTCACAGAGTCTCATTGTGAAAGCTATATCATTGTTCAATCATCCTCAAGAAACATGGCTACTGGAACACAGCTCTACATTTTCAGGCAGTTCCCTCCAGCCTCTCCATTACATCTTGAATAACAAAGTAATATCTACTTAATGCATAAGAATATCCTCCAGGATAATCTCTCAACTCTGTTTGGAATCTTTCAGCCATTGACACTTTATTTTGTCTCATTTTGCTCTTCCCCCTTTTGGTCGAGAAGGTTTTCTCAATCCCTTGATGCTGAGTCTCAGCTCATTCTAGGATTTCTGTCCCACGTTGCCTGTAAATTAATTTGGGTAGAATTAACATCTTAACTACATTTTGTCTTCCAATCCATGAACACGTAACGTCCCTCCATTTATTTAGTAAGTATGAATCCTCCAGTTTTGTTCTTCTTCTTCAAGATTGTTTTGGCTGTTCAGGCCCCCTGGCAATTCCATATCAGGAATTTGGAATGTGAGATCAGCTTTTCCATTTCTGCAAAAAAGGCTGCTGGAATTTTGATAAGGGTTGCATTGAATTTATAGGCCACTTTGGGCAGTATTGACATTGTAACATATTGAGTCTTTACTCCATGGTAACGTGGCATGTCTTTCTGTTTATTTAGGTCTTTAATTTCTTTTAGCAGTGTTTTTGTAGTTTTCAGTACACAAGTCTTTTGCCAACTTTGTTAAATTTATTCTTAAATATTTTATTCTTGTAGATGCTATTGTAAATTGAATTGTTTTCTTAATTTGTTTTTCAGGTTATTCATTACCTGTGTATAGGAATCCAGTTGATTTCTGCAGGTTTATCTTGTGTCGTGCAACTTTGTTGAATTTGTTTATTAGTTCTGGTAGCTTTCTTGTGGATTGCTAGGATTTCTATTTATAGGATCATGCCATCTGTGAATAGGGACGATTTTACTTCTTCCTTTCCAATTTGGTGCCTTTTATTTCTTTTTCTTTTCTGCACTGGCTAGAACTTCCAGTACAGTGTCGAATGATAGTGGTGACGTTAGGCATCCTTGTCTTGTTCCTGGTCTTAGACGGAAAGCACTAGGTCTTTCACCATTAAGAATGATATTTGCTCTGTATTTTCCATAAATGCCCTTTTTCATGTTAAGAAAGGTCCCTTTTATTCTAGTTTCCTCAGTGATTTTACCATGAAGGGATGTTGGATTTTGTCAGATGCCTTTTCTGCATCAATTGAGATGATCATGTAGTGGTGTTTTTTCCCTTCATTCTATTGATGTGATGTGTTATATTGATTGATTTTCTTATGTTGAGCCATCCTTGGATTCCTGGAATAAATCCCACTTGGTCGTGCTGTATAATCCTCTTAGTATATTGTTAGATTGTGTTTCCCAGTATTTTAGAGGTTTATTGCTTCTGTATTCATAAGGGATTTGGGTGTGTAATTTTCTTTGCTTGGCCTAACTTTATCTGGCTTTGCCATCAGAGTAATGCTGGTTTCATAGAATTGAATTAGAAAGTGTTCCCTTTCTTTTTTTTTGGAGAAGTTTGAAAAGAATTGGTGGTAAATCTTTAAATGTTTGATAGAATTCAGCAGTAAAGTGATACAGTGCTGGAATTTTCTTTGATGGGAGGTTTTTGATTACTGGTTCAATCTCTGTACTTGTTGAAATTTTTGGTGTCTTCCTGTGTCATGTTAATTTGTGTGTTTCTAGGAATTTGTCCACTTCATCTAGGTTTCCTAATTTTTTTTTTGCATATAATTGTTCATGGTACCCTTTTATAATTTTATTTATTTAAATTTGATAGTACTGTCCCCATTTTGGTTCCTGATTTTGGTTATTTGTACCTTCTTTTTTTCTCTGAATTCTGGCTAAAGATTTGTTGATTTTATTGATCTTTTCAAAAAACCAATTTTTGGCTTTGCTGATACTCACTATTGTTTTTCTGTTCTCTGTTTCATTTATGTCTGCTCTAATCTTTACTCTTTCCTTCCTTCTACCAACTTTAGGTTTAGTTTGCCCTCCTTGATCTAGTTTCTTTTGCATAAAGTCAGGTTATCGATTTGTAATCTTTCTTCTTTTTTAATGTAGCCAGTTAGAGGCATGTGTTTCCCTCTGTGCACTGCCTTCACTGCATCTGTAAGTTTTGGAATGTTGAGGTTTTGTTTTCATTCGTTTTATGATATTTCCTAATTTCCCTTGTGATTTCTTCTTTGAACTATTGGTTGTTTAATAGTGTGGTTAATTTCTATATATTTGTAAATTTTCCCGTTTTCCTTTGTGTTATTTATTGATTTCTAGCTTTATTCTTTTGTGGTCAGAGAAGATGCTTTGTGTGATTTCATTGTTTTTGTATTAGGAAGATTTGATTTGTAGCCTCACATGTTGTCTGTCCTGAAGTACAGTCCATGTGCACTTAAGAAGAAAGCGTGTTCTGCTATTGTTGGGTGGAGGATTCTAAATGTGCCCATTAGTTCTAAATGCTTAATAATGTTCAAGTGCTGAATTGCCTTATTGATCTTCTGTTTAGATGTTCTATCTGTTATTGATAGTGCTGTATTGAAGCCGCCAACCATTATTGTAGAACCATCTGTTTCTCCCTTCGATTTTGTTCACTTTTGCTTCATATATTTTGGGGCTCTGTGGTGAGGTGCACGTATGTTTATAATCACTGTATCTTCTTGCTGTCTTGAACCTTTTATCAATATATCATATCCTTGTTCTCTTGTAATCATTTTTGATTTAGTCTATTTTGTCTGACAATAAAATAGCCACTCAGACTGTCTTTTGATTAGCATTTTCTTTTCTTTTTTTAATATAACTTTATTATTAGGGAAGTTGTAGGTTTACCAAAAAATCATACAGAAGATACAGAGTTCCCGTATGGCACTCCTTTAGTTAACACCTTGCAATAGTGCAGTACCTTTGTCACAATTGATGAAAGAATATTATTATACTTATTCTATTTTGGGGATATCTTTTTCCACCCTTTATACTCAACCTCCTTGTCTTGTACCTGAAGTGAGTCTCTAGTAGATTCTGTAAAGATGGATTGTGCTTTTTCATCCAGTCTGCCAATTTCTGCCTTTTAGAAGGGGAGCTTAATCCATTGATATTTAAGATAATACCAGGGAAGGAGAGATTTATTTCTGCAATTTAACTGTTTGCTTTATTCCTTGTATGTTTTTCGTTCCTCAGTTACTGCATTACTGCCTTTAAAAAAAATTTAGTTGCTTTTTTGTAGTAAACCATTTTGAGTCTCCTCTTCTTTCCTTTTCTGTTTTTTAAAGTTATTTCTTTTTTTTTCCGCCCTAAAGCTATTTCTTGATAAGCACCTTTGTAATTACAGTTAACATCTTCAACTGTAGCACATTTGTTTTTTGTTTGTCGTTTTTGCATGGGCAGGCACCAGGAATCGAACTTGGGTCTCCGGCATGGCAGGTGAGAACTCTGCCTGCTGAGCCACCGTGGCCCACCCAGCACATTTGGGTTTTTTTTTGTTTGTTTGTTTTTTACAATTTCTACTTTCTGCCGAGAGCCTCTTTAATTCCACTCATTTCCTTTACCTTCTAGAATATAATCATAAAAGGTGCTCTGAAGTTTTTGGTATTTCTAGTTGCATTTTCTGAGTTCTTTGTTGAATAATTTTGGAATGTATCCTGGACACACCCTGGATTGAATATCATGTTGGATCCTTTGGGGAATGTTGAGTTTTTTGTCTTAGCAGGTAGTTGACTCCCTAGATTTACAACACGGGTTTTGTCTTGTCCTCTGTGGGCTATGGTTTTCATTTCATTTTAGTTTCCAGTGCTGCTTTGGTGTGTTCCACTCATCAGCCACTTTAGGGTTCAGCCTGAATTTTCATCCTGCCTTCAGCCCTTCAAGCTGGTGGTGCTACTTTGTAT
Source organism: Myrmecophaga tridactyla (assembly GCA_004026745.1). Lineage (NCBI taxonomy): Eukaryota > Metazoa > Chordata > Mammalia > Pilosa > Myrmecophagidae > Myrmecophaga > Myrmecophaga tridactyla. Next base: position 56,742 of record PVIY010012429.1, on the reverse strand, counting down.
CCATCCCATGCATATGCCCCACTGGGGTGAAACTTTGTATGTAATATTATTTTAGATAGGATTTTTAAGTTAGTGTAAGCTTTATCAGTCCTTTATTTACTGCATCTAAATTTTGAGTCATAGTGAGGAAAACTTACCCATGACCAAGTTAGAAAACAATTTCCCCATATGTTTTCCTAGGACTTGAATGGTTTCATTTTTTATATATTGATCCCAGATCCATTTGGAGTTTATTCTCAAATATAGTGTAGTCCTTTCACTGTTAAGATGTGGATCTTTGATCACACATCTTTGATCTTTGATTGATTTTCTTATGTTGAGCCATCCTTGGATTCCTGGAATAAATCCCACTTGGGGGATTTATTAAAAAGTCTGGCTTTAGAGTAATTTGGGCAGTGAATAAAGAAGTATTTGCAAAGGCCCCTTGTGGGACTGGGGAGAAAGGAGGAAATATTCAGTTTCCCCATTTGGAGAATTCCTGATACTCTCGCAAGCAGTAGGGACAACCAAATCAATAGACTGAACCCTTAAACTTGGGGCTCACCCCTGTGAAACTTATTCCTGCAAAGGAGAAGCTAAGCCTACTTATAATTATGCCTAAGAGTCACCCCAGAGAACCTCTTTTGTTGTTCAGATGTGGCCTCTCTCTCTAAGCCAACTCAGCAGGTGAACTTACTGCCCCCCCCCCCGGGGTGTAAACCTCCCTGGCAATGTGGGACAGAAGTCCTGGGATGAGCCAGGACCTAGCATCATGGGATTGAGAAAGCCTTTTTGACCAAAAGAGGAGAGAGAGAAATAAGACAAAGTGTCGGTGGCTGAGAGATTTCAAAAAGTCAAGAGGTTATCCTTACACATTCTATAGATATCCCTTTTTAGTTTATAGTGTATTGGAGTGGCTGGAGGGAAGTACCTGGAACTGTAGAGCTGTGTTCCAATAGCCTTGATTCTTGAAGATGATTGTGTAATGATACAGCTTTTACAGTGTGACCCATGTGATTGTGGAAACCTTGTGTCTGATGCTGTTTTTATCCTGGGTATGGACAGATGAATAAAAATAAATAAATAAATAATAGAGGGGAAAAGGGGGTAAAATAAACTGGGTAGGTTGAAATACTAGTGGTCAGTGAGTGAGAGGGGTAAGGAGTATGGAATGTATCAGTTTTTTCTTTTTATTTCTTTTTCCTGAGTGATGCAAATGTTCTAAAAATGATCATGGTGATGAATACACAACTATGTGATGATATTGTGAGCCACTGATTGCACACCGTGTATGGACTGTATATGTGTGAAGATTTGTCAATTAAAAAGAACGCCTGCTTTTGCCCCAGTGATTTGAGACACTCCCTTTATTGTTTATAGCAGTTCTGGGCTTTGTATTTTGCTGGGTGGGCTTTCCGGTCACGTGCAAGTGCCATTCTACTTTAATCACAGAGAGTCTGTAATACAACTCAGTATCTGATGGGTCCAGCCCCTTCATAGCTTCTTTCCCCCTGTGTTTTCTGGCTCTTTTTTACAGTTTTGTTTTTCCATGTGAATGCCCGTTTCAGCTTGTCTAGCTCTATAAAGAAGCTTTCTGGTCTGTTGGGGTTGTGTAAATTCATAAACTAACCTGGGGATAACAGAAGTCTTTATGATGATTTTGAATTGTCTCATCCAAGAACAAATGATGTCTTTCCCTTTGTCCAAGTCTATGTGTGTATCTTTCAGGGGGATTTTAAACTTTTCTTAATCAAATTGCATATATTTTGTTAGATTTATACTTAAATATTTTACCTCTTTGTTGTAATGTAAATGAGATTTTCTCTAACTGATTTTTGTCAGTGTATGTGGAGGCTGTTGAGTTCTCTAGTTAGTTTTATATCTTGCTATCATATTGAAGTTTTTTATTGTTTGAATTTAAATTTTCTAGTTTTTATCTAGATTTTTCGACATATCCCATCATATCATCTGGAAACAGAGATCGTTTAATGTCTTCTTTTCCAATTCATATTCCTCAATTTTTTATCTAATTTTTTCTTATCTAATTGCATTGGCTTATGTCTCCAGTACAATGTTGAATGGTGATGTTGATATTGTTTACCCTGTTCCTAGTAGGAATACCCCCAATATTTCCTTGTAAAGTGATGTGCTGGCATTTGGACTAAAGTATATGTTTTATATTTATGTATACACACACACACACAGTTATCCTTTTAAAGGATCAATTTCTGTTTGCTTGAATGATTTAGTCAGAAATGGACATTGTACCTTCTCAGAGGTTTTTTTAGCCTCCATGGAGATAATTAAATAAATTTCTCCTTTGATCTTTAATGTGATATATGATATCAGTGGATTCCCTAATTGAACCAACTTTGCATTCTTAGAATACATTCCACTTGATCACAGTGCATTCTTAAAGTGATGTCAGGTTCTGTTTGCTAATATTTTATTGAGTATTTTTGCTTGATATTCATAATTCATATTGGTCTGTACTTTTCCAGTTTTGGGTTGCCTTTAGATTTCAGTATTGTACCTGTTCATAGGAAGTATTAAGATTTCCTTAATTTTCAGTACTCTGGAACATTCATAGAGTCCTGAGGCTATGCAGTCTTGACAGGATTGGTTGATTCCCCTGTGAAGCTGTCTAGGCCTGGAGCTTTTTTGTAATGGTGGTTGCTTGATAATTTTCTCTATTTATTTTATTTATTTATTTGTTTATTTATACAAATAAACACTCCCACCCCCCCTTTCTCTATTTCTTTCTTGGAGATTGGCCTATATATTTCTATTTTGCTGAACTACATTTCCCTAGGAAATTTTCCAGTTTATCTAAGTTTTTAGTAGTTATTTTTCCTTATCATTTCCCAGTTCCTACATTTGTGTTTTTTCCCTATCATGTTAGCTAATACTTTTCCTAGTTTTTATACCCCTAGGAAATAGGGATTAATTTTATTAATTTTTGTGAACTAGATTTATTGTTTTTTATTCTTTACTTCATTAATATTCGTTTTTATTTTTATAATTTCCTTTCTTATGCTTTTTTTCTGGATTTACCTTTTCTTTTTTCTGGTTTTTTGAGCCAAGAATTTAGTTTATTTTCATTTTTTCAATTAATTGATAAAAGTATTTAAGGTTACAAATTTTCTGATATGATATTTTCATTATTAGTATTTTTTTTTATAGCTACAATGCTTTGTATTTTAACAAAGAGGATTTAGGGAAGGTGAGAAAAAGAGGGAATGTAAGGTAGAATGTAAAGTGTGGTGTATCTCTTAAGATACCATCCTTTCTTCCTACTCCATGCCCCAACATTATTAAATAATTAAAGGGCATCATTTGTAGTACTGGAACACCATCGAAATAATTGTTTTATCAGGGTCAAAATGCAGTGATTCTGAGTGTGCCATGCCCAGTTCTAGGATTTTTACAGATAATGCCGCTGCTCTCGCGGTCCGCAGTGCCTCCAGCCATGCCTTGAGCATAGCTTACATTTTTGGCAGGGTCCACACCCCGGGCAAAAGCCAAAACCAAGCATTCTATTTCCACGTTCCAAAATCAGGAATCCCAGAGCCCAGTTTAAAGGAAAAGTCATAGCAGTTAAGTGATGTATATAGAAAATGCAAGGTGTTCCTCTCCAGTCAGAGGAATCGTGGGAATACATTTATTTATTTTACAGAATGCTATTTAGAACCAGGACATAGACTCCAGTTCATGTCATGCCGCAGACATGGTGGACAGGTGGATTGCATATTCTGGTCCTCAGGCTTCAGGAATCCTTTCATTTCACCCTTGAGGGTGAAACATGCTGTTTCTGAATGACCGTAGGAAAATGCATTTGTGTCTGTCTGTCTTGATTTCAGCAGACTCCAGCACTTGCAGGTCATATATTCCACCACCAGCGACCACACACATTTCTTTAGCTTTGAACACCTATTCTTGCATGGAAGTGCATTGCACAAGTGTACAAGGGTGCTGGTTTTAATCTGTACAGCTCCAATCACTGTTGTGCAGTAAAGTGGGCTGGCTTTTCTAGTGGATGTGGCTGGCGGGCAGCTCACATCCATACACTGCGGGTCAGAGGCACCGCAGGCCTCTCCTTTGATTATCAAGACACCAGCACTGACAAGCCTACTTAAAATTAGGCCTAAGAGTCACCCCCAAGAGAACCTCTTTTGTTGCTCAGATGTGACCTCTCTCTCTCCAGCCAACATAACAAGCAAACTCACCACCCTCCCCCTGTCTACATGGGACATGACTCCCAGGGGTGTGGACCTTCCTGGCAACATGGACAGAAATCCTAGAACACGCTGAGACTCAGCATCAAGGGATTGAGAAAACCTTCTGCACCAAAAGGGGGGAGAGCAAAATGAGACAAAATAAAGTGTCAATGGCTGAGAGATTACAAACAGAGTCGAGAGGTTATGCTGGAGGTTATTCTTACGCATTAAACAGATATCAGTCAAGATGTAGTAGAGAGGCTGGAGGGAACTGCCTGAAAATGTAGAGCTGTGTTCCAGTAGCCATGTTTCTTGAGGATGATTGTGTAATGATATAGCTTTCACAATGTGACTGTGTGATTGTGAAAACCTTGTGTCTGATGCTCCTTTTATCTACCTTATCAACAGACAAGTAAAACATATGGAATAAAAGTAAATGATAGGGGGAACAAATGTTAAAATAAATTTAGATTGAAATGCTAGTGATCAATGAAAGGGAGGGGTAAGGGGTATGGTATGTATGAATTTTTTTCTGTTGTCTTTTTATTTCTTTTTCTGAATTGATGCAGATATTTTAAGAAATGATCATGATGATGAATGATGAATGTGCAACTATATGATGATATGAATTATTGATTATATATGTAGAACGGGATGATCATATGTTAAGAATATTTGTGTTTCTTTGTTGTCATATTTTTTTTTAATTTAAAAGTTAATAAAAAAATAAAAAAACACCAGCACTGAGCAGAGAACGCACAGCGTTCCATGATTTAACAGAAAGCCCAGCTTTAAAATGCAATGGAAATGTTTTACTATTTGCATGCTACAAAGAGCATTATTTATTTTTTAAATCTGAAATTTCTGTGTGTATTTCCTCTTTCACCTAACAGTCTTTTAATAAGTGATTTAAAAAAATTTCTAGGATGGAGGACTTTTTTTTGTTTGTTTTTATTTTGTGAATTACTTGTTCGATTTCATGGTGGCCATAGAGTATTCTTTACGACTTTTTTTTTTGTTCTTTAGGAAACTTTCTGATGCTCTCTTTGGGACCTGGTGTGGTTGATTTTTACGCGTCCCGCCTGCACTTGGGAAGAAGGCATGCTCTCTGTTACCTGGGAGTAGAGTTCCATCTCGACCCTTGTCTGCTCTGTTGGGGCTGCCCTTAAGTCTTCTGTCTCCTCGCTTATTTTGTCCACTTAAGCTCACTTGAATGTCACAGCGGGTTTCTTTCTGACTCCTCACACCTCCTGTCACTTCTGCTTTATAGAATCCATGTTATTTGTTGCATGGATTCATAGCTGTTTCTACCAGCATTGTGAATTATCCTCTGTGGCATTAGAAAAAGCATCTGACTTTGTCAAATGCAACGCTTTTTAAAGCTGAAACTCAACTTCATCCGATGGCAAGATTTCGACGCTCGTTCCCTTATTGTTTCCGTTTGTCTGATTTTCCCATCTGTAATTTTAGCCTTTTGGAATCCGTTTGCTTTCAGTTTAGTTTCTCATTGACATGTATTCTGGATCCAAGTCCTTATCAGATCAGTGCACCCTGCATACTTTCTCCCTGTGCGTGGCTGCACTTCGACTCCCCGGGGGTCCTCTGATGTGAGGGTTTTGAGGCTTATTTATATCGTAGCGTCTGAATGCACCAAATTCATCCCCTTCTGCAGCCTGATGGCCCCGTGGGTTTCTTTACATGTGCGAGAATTCCTTTAGGATGTTTGTGTAAGAGAGGGGGTTACAGGATCCTACAGTAAGATCATAGCAGATTGTCTTCCAAAGCGGTTGCTTCCATCCGCACCCTCCAGAGGGTCTCTGATTGTCCCACATCCTTTCAGCATTTGACGGGCTGTTTAATTTTCACTAATCTGGTGACTGTGTAATTGTATCACATCTTGGTTTCGACGGGCAGTTCCAAGATTAGTGATTGGTTTAAACATCTTTTCATATGTTCCATGGGCACTTATGTTTCTTGTGAAATGTCTGTCCAAGCCTGGAGCTCATTTTTCTTTTTGGTGTTTGCTTTTTTTATCATATTGATTTGTGGGTACTTTATATATTCTGGATATGAGTCCAGTATGTGGTTTATCTTTCTCCCTCCCCGCCCCCAGCACGTTTTTGTATTTTTTAAACCTCCTGAAAAAGTACAAGGATAGTATAATAAATACCTGTGTACCTTTCACCTACATCCACCCTTGGCTAGCGCCTTGCTGCTTTGACTTTCTCTCTCTGCCTGTATATTCATCATGTAGATAGATAGCGAGCGAGGTAGGTTTTTTCCCCTGCAGCATCTGAAAACAGATTGCAGGCATTTGTGACATTTCACCCCGGCATACCTTAACATATATCTCCTAGGAATGAGGGCGTTCTTCCACATCTTCCGTTAGGACCCGGTACACATTGCATCTCCCCAGCTCTGTTCACTCTCTTTTCACTTAAAAGAGCCGCCCTGCTTTTCTGCTGTTTTTTGCTTCTCTGGACAGTGGCTTCTTTTTTTTTTTCATGAGTCTGAGCTAGGGGGGCATCCCTCGTGGTGTCCACAAGTTCACATGGACATACCAGATTGGCGCTGACCCCATTGCCTCACAGCAGGGGGGTCAGCGGTGCCGTCCAGATTGGCGCTGACCCCATTGCCTCACAGCAGGGGAGTCAGCGGTGCCGTTTGTGCACGCTGGGCAGTGCCAGCTGCCCCCCTCCTCCCTTGAAAAGACATGTTTCCCTCTGGGGTGCGTGAGCAAGTGCGGGCTGTGACCTGCCCCCCACCAGCCTTCCACCCCTGTGGGGTGCCCTGCAAACCCACTGGTTTCTAGGCTCCCGGCCTCTCCCCGTGCTCTTAGGGCCCTCGGCCTCTGTCTTTGAAATGTGCAGCCTCCTTACTTTATCTTTTGCTGTTTCTGATGGCTCTCACCATCGTGCCCTGCTTCCCTGTCGGTTTTGCTGATTTTTTACCATGGGCCCGCATTTCACTGCTGATCTGTGAGTCCTCTGAGCCTGGGTTGGAGGCAGGTTCCTTCCAAGGACATAGTTGCAGACTGAAGTTTGGGGACATCCCAAGGCGAAGTGACTTAGGGCTGAATGACCCGTGGGCTGGCATCTATTTCCAGTTCATTCTAACCCTGAGCCCTTAGCCTGGTTTGGTCCCAGCGAGCAGCCGCCCCCGAGGCCAGCACCAGCTGTGGCTCTGCAAACCTCGGGGTTGCTTACCTGTGTTTGACCTTGGAAGAGGCAGACTTTTGCCTCCCTAGGGATGCACTGACAGCGTGCTTTTATCGGCATTCGTGGACATTTTGGATGGGAAGGTGCAGCAGAGCCTCCTTCCTTCTGGGCAGTCTGCCCGCCCAGCTTGTATGGAGCACAGGGCCCGTGTGGGCTCCATACCTCCCACCTGGGGCCCTGGAGTGCGACCTGGCTTGTGCTGCCCCTGACCTCCCCCCCGGGGGGGCTTGGATGCCCACCGTGAGGGAACTGAGGCCTCACCGTGAGGGAACTGAGGCTCAGGGTTAGAATGAACTGGAAATAGATGCCAGCCCACAGGTCATTCAGCCCTAAGTCACTTCGCCTTGGGATGTCCCCAACTTCAGTCTGCAACTGAGGCCTAAGAGACGTGTCTCACCTCTGCAGCTGGGGATTGAGTGTCCACGTTCCTTCCCCTCTGGGGAAGAAAGAACGCAGTGGCGTGAGCAGTGAAGTGGGGGGCCAGGGCCAGGGTAACAGGACAGCGCGCCCACTCTCACTCAAGTCTGCAAGGGCGCTCGCATGCCATAAATCAAGGAGCGCTGGATGTGGTCACAGGGAAAATATGCAGCTAGAATTAATTAGTTTTCAAATACAGCGTTTATTTTAATTGCCTGGAATGATGGAGCCCTTAATTGCCGAGGCATCGTTTTGGCCTGAGCATTGGGGTTGATGTAACAACGTGACAGGTCTGTTCCCTTCAGTGGTGGGGAAACAATAGAGAAGAGCTTGATTTCATCGCTCAGAGGAGTCTTCTCTGGGGAGGTTCTGCAAGCCCCTGCCAGGCCAGGGGCGGTTGGCAAGTGGGGCCAGGCTCTAGCTGGCGCTTGCCCAAGCCCCCCCTGCTTCCTGTGCCTGTGCATGCATGAGCGTGTGCAGCTGTGTACTGTGCATGTGTGCATGAGTGTGTGTGCAGTGGGGTGTGCATGAGTGTGACCTGTGGGTATACGTGTGTTTGTGTGTACATCTGTGTGTGCCGTGCTTGTGTGTGTGTGTGGTGTTTTAGTACGGGCATGTTCACATAAGCATGAGTGGGGGTGCATAAGCCTGTGTGTGCACATGAAGGGTGTACATGTGTGTGCACACACGTGTGTGGCCTGTGCCTGTGAGTGCATTTGTGTGCTTATGTGTGGTGCATATGTGTCTCTATACATGTGAGTGTGTGTGCCATGTATTAATGTATGCGGTTACTGAGGGTGCACATTCACAAACGTGAGTAGGGTTTGCACGTGAGTGTGTGCGCATGCACATGCGTGAGGGTGTGCATCGTGCTCTGTATGTGCATGTGAGTATGGGGTGTGTGCTGTGTGTTTGCCTATGGGCTGTGTGTTTATGGGATGTGAGCATGTGTGTGCATGTGTGCACAAGTGGGGGTGCCTGTGAGTGTGCGTGTGCGTGAGTATGTGGAGGTATGTGTGAGTGTGTGGTGATAGCGTGCGTGAGTGTGCTCCCCATGTGTGGGGTGGGAGTGTCTGGGGCACACGTGGCAGCCCATGTGTGGGAGGATGAAAGTACCACACCCCGCCCGCATGGATCCCGGCCTCGGGAACCTGCGCTAGATGGGTGCCTCGGCCAGCTTTGCGAGTGTGGGGTCTCCTGGCACCACCCTGTGCCCGTCGCCCGTGGGCCTGTGTGGGCTCCAGCTTCAGCAGCCAGCAGCTGCGACCCTGAGTCTACCGAGCCAGCCTGCCACCCCCTCCACTCCACCTGGACAGCCCCCCCTGCCTTCACCAAAGGTGTGAGAGGCTGCTGAGCTGCAGACCCCGGGGAGGGAAAAAAAGAGGGGTGCATGAGACCCCCCAAGATGGTCTCTGTCACCCCCGTGCTCCCCAAGGTGGGGCCTGGCCTGGTCGCACTGAGCTGGCAAGCTGGTGCCACCTGCACTTGGGCTCACGGCAGGCCGAGTGGTGAAGGATCCCCTGCCCCTGCGCCCATGGCCTTGGCCCCTGCCCCGGCCCCTGCCCTCCGGCTCCACCTTCACCACCACCATCCCCCCAGGGGGTTGAAGCCACCCTGGCAGCTAGGGAGGCGTGTCCCGGGGGTCCCCTCGGGCCTTCAAGGGAAGAATTGAGCGCTTGAGGGCCTGCCCTTCACCGACACCTGGCTTCACCGCACCTGCCCTTCGCTTCCTGGGCCTCGGAACCCTCGTGGGCCCCTGCCCCCTTGCCCCCTCTCCAGGCCACCTGCTTCTCCTCTGCTCTGAGGAGGAGGAGAAAGGCAGAGGGTATGAAATGATTTCCGGGAGGGTGGCGGGGTGTGCAGCCTGGGGAGTGCCTGGGCTGTGCTCTCCCCTTCCCCCCATCCCACCCCTGCCCCAGCCTGGGCCAGCCCCATCTTGGCCTTGAAGCCCCTCCACCCACCTCCAACTTGGCTCCCTCCCTGAGGAGGCTTCCCGCCTCCTCTGCTCCCTGCTCTGTAGCTGCTGCCCGCCCCACTGTTTGTGGGTTCCCCTGAGACGGGACTATGGGGAAAGCCTCTCCTGAGAGGGCCACCCTGCCCTCCACTCCTGCAGCCTCAGCTGTGGCACAGAGACCATGACCTCTCCTGTGGGTCTCTCCCGTGGCCTCTCTCGTGAGGCCCTCCCGTGGCCTCTCCCATGGTCCTTTCCCATAGGCCTCTTCTGTGGCTTCTCCTGTGTCCTCTCTCGTTGCCTCTCCATGGGCCCTTCCTGTGGCCTCTCCCACAGCTGAGGCCCTCCTTTATTGGAGTGCCCCGCACCATTGCACCCTGGTTGCTTTGCAGGCCTGAGGCGGCATGCAGGGGGCTCAGGCCTCCTGGGTGGTGGGTGGTCTCCGCAGGGTTGCTGCAAAGCTTCCCCCACAGGCCTCAGACCCAGGCCCAGTGGCAGGAGGGTTATACTGACCTGGGGGCGCAGCCAGTGACAATGACTCCAGGGGCCCATCTCTGCCCAGGAGCGCTCACTAGGGAAGGGGAGCGCTTACAGCCGGCTGCACATGTGAGACGCACACCACTGGGCTGTGTCCCTGACCGTCCCCTAGTGGGGAAAGTTCTGGAGAAGGGAATGGGTGGCAGGCGAGGGCTGGGGTGGGAGGCATGCCATGGAGGTCAGCATGGGCCAGCGGCCCCTCATTCCCCCTCTTGGGATTTTCTTTCTCCCTGAGTGATCTCTTTCCCTTTTGTGGAAGTGCGGCTCACAGGCAGGTAGTGGGTGCCATTTGTGTGGGCTGGAGCTGGGTGCTGCCCTCCCCACACAGGCTCTCAAGCTGCGCAGCCCCATGCCAGCCCCCCTCCTCACTGTGTGGACCTGGCTGGGAGATCTCTGGGCGCTTACCTGGGGTCTGGCCATGAGGGGCTGGCTCCCTGCCCACCAGAGTCCCCAGGGCAGTGCCTGGACCTCATGCCACCCCTTTGGCCACTCCACCCCTTGGTAGCGGTGTGCAGATCTGGGCATTTCTGGCCTGAGCCTGGTCCCAGCGGTGTCACCACCAGCCAGGGGTCTGGAGCTGCTCACTGGCCTCTGTGCCTCCGTTTCCCCCACCGTGGTGGAGGTGTCCGAGCCTGGAACACGGGGGCTAGTTGCTGCTGCGGGTGTGGGGAGAAGGCTCTCCATCTTGGTGCCTGCCAGCTCTTTGACTGCCTGGGCGCCGTGGACCCCGAGTGCCTGCTGGCTCAGCCAGCAGTGCCAAGCAGGGGCCATGGGCCGGGCACCAGGAACCAGGACCGCGTGGCCCGACCCCGAGCTTGCCGTGGGGAGATGTGGGCAGCAAGTCGTGATGCATCTCCATCCACTGCAGGGAAGGGGGGCTCAGAGGGGAGAGGGCATGGGTCGGCCCGCCGGGGACCATGGAGCGGGGATGAGGGCAGGCGGGAAAGGCATGGGGGGGTACGGGGGTGTCCACTGAGGTCTTCCCGAGTCCCAGCAGGAGCAGCAGCTGAAAGAGGCTAGAGCTGGGGCAGGACAAGCTCCGAGACCGCGGCCGGCCCTTCCCCCCGCGGGGTCCTGGCCCCTCTGCAGCCAAAGGGCCTACAGGCCACATCTGGGGCAGGCCTAGGAGACCCTGAGCAGGGTGGACACAACGCTGGGTGCTGCACTGCCTTCCAGGGGCTGTGGGGTGGGAGGTCTCATTGCATCCTCTGCCCCCAGGTAATTGCCTCGGGCATGGCAGCCCCCCATCTCACCCCGCCGCCGCCACCAGATCCCCGGTTTGTGCTCCGAGGCGCGCAGTCGGCAGTGCACGCGCTGCATTTCTGCGGGGTGGCCCAGGGCCCGGGGCCCCCGCTCCTGCTCTCTGGGTGAGTACAGCTGCCCTCAGGGGCTGGGCACTGCCACCTTCGGGGCCCAGGTTCCCACACCCCGCCTTGGGACCCCCATGGCAGTGGACAGGCGTGCCCCGTTAAAGGGGACCTTGAGTGGGTCCAGGCAGCTCAGCCGGCACCTTCCTCGAAACCAGGCCTTCCCTCTGCTCCCCCAGCCCACCCTGAGGCTGTCTGCCCGCTCTAGACGAGACTATCAGCTGGGCCTCGGGACCCCCCGCTGGGCCATGGCCAGCTCATACTCCAGGGCTGGCTCCCAGCGCCCCCAGCCCCAGCTGCTACTCCCAACGCCCAGCACCCAGCCACCCTGCCCCAGTGTCCCCAGCCCCTACCGCCCTGGTCACTGCCCCCAGTGCTCCCCAGCCCGGTCGCTGTCCCCAGCATCCCCCTGCCCCAGTCACTGCCCCCAGCACCTCCGCCCCGGTCACTGTCCCAGCCCCGTTTGCTCATCTGGCCCAGGTCACAGCACGGCCTGGTGCACATCTGGAGCTTGCAGACCCGGAGAGCCATTGCCACGCTGGACGGGCACAGGGGCCAGTGTGTGACCTGGCTGCAGACGCTGCCCCCCGGACACCAGCTCCTCAGGTGGGTCTCATGGTTCTTGCCCTGCAGCTGGCCCTGGAGGGAGGGTGAGGCTCATGTGGGGCTGGGGGCTGCAGGGCCTGTTCCCCCATGTCCTAGGGTAACCGTGATGGTGGGGGCAGCAGATGTGGCATCTTTCCGCCCCCACTCTCCTCCTCTGCTATCCCTGCTCTCGTTGCTGCGCTGGGCATCAGTGCCCTCCAGACCTCCCGCTGCATCCTCCTCTCCCCTGCCCACAGTGCTGTGCTGTGACCTGCACTGGCCAGAGGTAGTGGGCGATCCCCCCAGTCTCCTGCAGTAGTGTGGAGGAGGCTTGGGGGTGGGCTTGTGACGCCTCAGGTGGCCTCATGGAGCCTGGGGGCTCCGTGATGGGTCCAGCTGCAGCCCTGAGGCCACAGGGGGAGGACAGCAGGCCTGGCAGGGTTGAGAGTCTTTGAGGGGCTGGAGGGGGGTGGCCTGCAGGGCCAGGGCTGGGGTAGCTGGGCCTGAGCTGCACCTGGTGGGGGCTGCCCAGGTGGGGTGGGGGCACTGGGCTGAGAGAGACTACTTTGCCTTCCTGAGACGGGCACACCAAGGAGCAGGGCGCTGCGGGGGCTGGGCTGTGAGGCCACTGTAGGCCAAGAGTCTCTGGGAGCTCAGGGTGCAGAAGCTCGTGCAGGAGCTTGGATTGCAGGAGCTTGGGGTTCAGATGCTTGGGACACAGGAACTCAGGGTGCAGGAGCTCAGGACATAAGAGTTCGGGGCACAAGTGCTCAGAGTGTAAGAGCATGGGGTACAGGTGCTTGGGGTGCAGGAACTCAGGGAGCAAGTGCTCAGGGTGCAGGAGCTCAGGGTGCAGGTTCTCAGGGTGCAGGAGCTCGGGTCGCAGGAGCTCAGGGTGCGGATGCTTAAGGTGCAGGAGCTCGGGGTGCAGGTTCTCAGGGTGCAGGAGCTCGGGTCACAGGTGCTCGGTGCAGATACTCAGGGCACAGGAGCTTGGGGTGCAGGTATTCAGTGCAGGAGCTCCGGGTGCAGATACTCGGTGCAGGAGCTCAGGGTGCAGATACTCGGTGCAGGAGCTTGGGTTGCAGGAGCTCAAGGCACAGGAGGTGGGGGCACAGGAGCTCAGGGCTCAGGTGCTTGGGTGCACTGGGGGCCACCCCATCCCTCCTCAGGGCCCTTCACGGCGTGTGCCCACCCTTGCCCAGTAGCCCGCGCTGCTCTCCCCTGCCGCACACCTGCACACACACCTGTCCTTGAACACCTGCCTGCGTGGTGGGTATTTGCTTTCTTTCTGTACCTTTTAATGTGAAATGCAGTACGCTCAGGGAAAGTGCCAAGAACAAATATGTACAGGTGGCAGGCTGTGTTAACCAGGTCCCGGGAGCCCCTCGCCCTCGCCGGCTGCTCCCCTGGAAGCCCTGGTCCACTGCATCTGGCATTTTCTCAGCTCTCACAGTCGGGCCCCGTGACCCCTCGACCCGGCCCCCCCAGGTAGCACACTCCTCCGTCCCTCTGTGGTCCCTCCGTGTGTGTTCCTTGGGCATGCGTGCCACCAGTCTACCCTGCCATGGGGCAGGGGAGGGGTCTCTGGGCAGCCCCCCGCTGGGCCCCCAGAGCCCAAGAGCTCACCTCCGTGGGCCTCTTCCCATGCCTAGAGCTGCGTGGACCCTGGAGCCAGTCTGCAGCACGCCACCCCACCTGCCCCCTGCCTGCCCGCCCAGGGCTGAGCTGCATGCTTCCGCCACTCCATGAGGCCATTTGGATAAACCTTTTCTTAAGCACCTCGTACATCTCTTGCTCGTTTTTCCTTTGGATTGACTGTCTTTTCCTTTTTTCCAGGAGTCCTTTTCATATTCTAGATAGGATAGATATGTTTACATCACAAATTACTTCTCCAGCGTGGTGGCACACAAGTTTTCATTCTGTAATGGTATCTTTGATGAACAAAAGTTACTCCTTTTTTTCCCCCTTTAAACTTTTTGTCTTGCAATGAATTCAAACTTGCGGGACAGTTGCAAAAATAAAACAAACCCCATTCAGAGGACACCAGCAGACCCCAAGATACCCAGATGCGCTAATTTTAACGTTTTGCCACATTTCGCCGTAACGTTCTTTCTATCATTTTCTGAACATTTGAGTGGAGGCTGAAAACATCATGCTCCTTGAATACTTAAGACTGCCACATACATTTTCTAAGAACAAAGACAGTCACTTAACGTCACCTCCTTACATGCACTTAATAATAAGTTCAAGAAAGTTAACATTGATAGTAAGCTTACAGCCAGTATTCCGATTTATTCATTCGTCCTGATAATGTCCCTCTGAGCCTTTTCTCCTCCTTTGTCCGATCCCATCCAGGATTTCCTGTTACATTTGTCAGTGTCTCTTTAATTGCTCTTTCTCTTTCTTTTCTCTAACTGTGGGAACATAGATACAGCATAATCCTCTCAACCCAGCCCCTTGCAGGCACCCCCTTTTCAGTGGGCTAATTGCAGACCCAGTGTGCAGAGCCCGCTCCTCCTTCTATTACTAGGACTTCCCTCCACCCCAAGCAGAAACCCTCCACCCGTTAGGCATTAACCACCTCCATCCCCCTGCCTGTACTCTCATTTACGTCTCTGGGCGCGTGCATACTCTCCAATACTTTTTCTGTTGTTTCCATGGGGCTTGAGTTCGACATCTTAAATACAAGTATCTCGTTTTCTCTGACACCCACTGAACTTCAATAGTATACACAGACCATGTTCTTAAACCCCCATTCCTACCTCTCCGTAGTTCTTGTCATAAATTACACATTTACATGTCGTGAGCCCGAAACCATTGATTTCTCATTGCAGGTTATGCATTTGCCTTTTAGATCCTGTAGGAAGAGAAAAGTGGAGTTACAAACCCAAAGTACCGTAGCGCCAACCTCTATATTTACCTGAGTTGTAGCCCTCGCTGCAGAGCTTTTGTTCAGCCTACCGTCTGGTGTCCTTCCCTCTGACCCTGCAGGGCTCCTGTTGCTTCTCTCATAGGCCAGGCCTTGTGGTGATGGGCTCCCTCACCTCTTTTTACCTGGGAATGTCTTAATCCTTCCCTCAGTTTTGAAAGAGTTTTTGCCACATAGAGAATTCTTGGTTGGCAGTTCTTTAGCTTTCAGCATTTTGCACACCTCCCCACTGTCTTCTCAGCCCCATGGTCTCCCGATGGGCAGCCGGCTCGGCCTGTTGAGGTGCTCTCGTATGTGACTCGTAGCTTCTCTCTTGGGGCCTTCGGATTTCTCCCTCTATTTTTGGTATTTGACAATTTGATTATTTTACGTGGCCGTGTGAGTCTATGGGTTTATCCTCTTTGGAGTTTGTTCAGCGTCTTGGATGTATTCATTCATGTGTTTCGTTGAAGTCGCGAAGTTTTAAGCCATTATTTCTTTGGATATTCTCTCTGCCTTCTCCCTGCTAGATGGTGTCCCACAAATTCCTCAGGCTCTGTTCATGCACCTTCATTCTCGCCTCTTCCTGCTTCTCCTGCCAGGTGCCTTCAGTGGTCTCGTCTTCAGGCTCACCTGCTAGCTCCTGCCTGCTGGTGAGCCCCCCAGGGAAGCTTTGCTTCCTGTGACAGTGGTCTTCGGCTCTGTTTGGTTCCTTTTCAGAATTCCCATCTCCCTTTTCATCTTCTCTTTGTGCTCTTCTGTCACTTTCCTGATTTCCTTTAGTTCTTTGTCCATATTTTCCTTTAGCTCTTTGATCATAAATAAGACTAGTTTTATAATTTTATTTTTTTTTTGGTCTCCACCACTTTTTTTTAAACTGTTTTTTAGTTGTAAAATATAACAAATGGATACAAAGAGAAAAAGCAATAATTTTCAAAGCACACTTCAAGAAGCAGCTACTGAACTGTTTCCAGAGTTTGTCATGGGCTAGGCTACCATGCCCTCAACTCAGATTTTTCCTTCTATCCGCTCCAAAACACTGGTGGCTTTCTCAGTCGTAATAATGGAATTATACAGTATCTGTCCTTTAGGTTGTTTCCATCTCTTGGCAATTATGAACAATACTGCTGTGAACACTAGTGTGCCAATGTCTGTGTGTGTCACTGCCCTTGACTCTTCTGGGTATATATCGAGTATTGGTATTACTGGGTCATAGGGCAAGTCAATATTTAGTTTTCTGAGGAATTGCCAAACTGATTTCAACAGCAGCTGTACCCTTTTACTTTCCCACCAACAGTGAGTAAGTGTTCCAATTTCTCCGCACCCTCTCCAACATTATAGTTTCCTGTTTGTTTAATAGCAACCATTACTATAGGACCAGTTTTTAAGTCTTTTTTCTGAAGTGTCCCAGGCCTGGTCCTCCTCACGTATGGTTTCTAATGATTCTGTCTTCTCCTTTGCCTGGCTCTTTACTTCTGTTTCTTTGTAGGTTTTGTAGTCTTTTGTTGAAACCCAGACATTCGATATTTCCATGTGTTATCCCTGGAATTTAGATCCCCAGACCTCTGTTCCTTAAGCTTGTGTCCAGCTAGTGTTACAGCTGAATGCTCCTTGAATTCCAGGAGCTAGCAACAATAGCAACCACAGAAGAAGCAAAAAAGAAAACACTTCTCCCAGTCTTTGCAGTTGATGTGTGTAAGCACTCTCCTTCAGGGCTTCTCCACATAATGAGTGTAGAGAACAGCTCCAGGCCAAAGCATGGGGCCTCCCTGCTGCTTTCTGTGCATGCATCTTGCCTCGGGAATGTGGATAGGGTGGCCCTTAGGAATTCCTCCATTACAGGGTAAGATGTCCCAGGCACCCCGACTGCCATCCTTTGCCCTGGGCAGCTGTGATCTGCTGCTCTCCACCGTTCTGTAGGAGAGCCCAGGGAACGACTTCCTACACGCAGGGCTGACTTGGGTGGTGCGCCTGTGACAGGTGACCCTGTTCTTCCTGGAGGCGGCCCCCAGGCAGACTGGCCTAGATGCACCCGCTCACAGGCAGCGCATGAGAGTCCCTCTGCTTCCTCCAGAATGGGGACCAGGGACCCCACTGGGAGTGCAGTCATGCCCATGCCAGCCTGTGAAGGGGTGGGGAAAGGGCCCAGCAGGGCTTGCAGCGACCCTATAGTTCTCAGGTGTCCCTTTGCTTGATTGAGTGCTCACCCTGTTGCCACAGTCCTTTAAGTCTTCTTCAGAGCTCCAAGAACGATGCCGTCGCCATTCAGCAGTTGTTCCTTTTAACGGTCAGATCGGCCATCTCCCCCTTCCTGGCGAGTGCTTTTTGTGTCTTGTGAAGCATTCCCACTCCACAGTCAAAAAGTCCTCTCCATCCCCTTCCAGAAGCGTCCTTGTCTTGCCTTTTAGATATGTAGTCCATCTGGAATTGATTGCTGATCTGGGATGAAGGGTCTTGGTTTCCATATGGGATCCCATGGTTTCAGTGTGCTTTATGAAAAGGCAGGCAGGCTTCCGTCTTCCCTTTCTTCCCCGTCCTTCTCTCCCTTCTCATGCTCACTTCCCTTCATTTCTTCTCCAAATTCATTGGCATCAGCAAAAGGGGCTTGGGGCAGGCTGGCAGGCAGGGTGCTAGGGAGTGTGCCCACATCCCCAGAAGCAGGGTG
The DNA here is from genome assembly GCA_004026745.1 of Myrmecophaga tridactyla. Taxonomy (NCBI): domain Eukaryota; kingdom Metazoa; phylum Chordata; class Mammalia; order Pilosa; family Myrmecophagidae; genus Myrmecophaga; species Myrmecophaga tridactyla. Next base: position 38,895 of record PVIY010012429.1, on the reverse strand, counting down.
ATGGGGCAGGGGTGTCACAGAGGTGGCCAGAGAGGTTGGGAGGCTGCGGCCACTAAGCAGGTGAGTTCATTGATTGACGCTAGGGAAACAGCCTGAGGTTCACAGGGCCTGGCTCTTCCCAGGCAGAGAAGGGAATTACAGACTGGGAGAGGGAGAGGTGAAAGAACCCTAAGGGGTTCGACTGAACCTGGACTTGTGGGGTTTTTAAAATATGCACACAAAGATAGTGTATTAGTTTGCTAAAAGCTGCCAGAATGCAATATACCAGAAATGAGTTGACGTTTATAAAGGGAATTTATTATCACTTTACAAGTTTATAGTCCTAAGGCCCTGAACATGTCCAAATTAAGGCACCAGCAAGAGGTTGTCTTCACTCAAGAAAGGTTGATGCCGTCCAGAACACCTCTGGCAGCTGGGAGGGCACCTGGTGGCGTCTGCTGGTCCCTTGCTCCCGGGCTCCATTGCTTTCAGCCTCTGTTTCCTGCGGTTTCCTTTCTAAGCGTCTGTGTACCTTTACTCAGCTCTTCCAGGACACAACTCTGGGTTCTGGCTTGTTGGCATCTCATGGGAAGGCACATGTGATTTCTCCTGGGCTCTGCCCTTGCCTAGGCGTCTGCTCTCTCTGTTGGCACGCCAAGCATCTCCAAAAGTCCTTGTCGCTGTCCTCTCTGAAACATGTTTTCCCAGTATCTACGTTGGAGGTTTCTTCTAAGTGTTTCACCTTTTATAGGACTCCAATAAGTCAATCAAGACATACCTTGAGCGGGTGGAGTCACATCTCCATCTCATCAAAGAGCCTCACCCACACTTGGGCACATCACACCTCCATGGAGTTAATCTAATCAAAAGTTTCTGCCCCACAGTGTTGAATCAGGGTTACAAGAAGTGGCTGCCCCCACAAGATTGGGACAAGATTAAAACATGGCTTTTTGGTGGTGCAGCGGTGGCTCAGTGGCAGAATTCTCACCTGCCATGCTGGAGACCTGGGTTCGATTCCCGGTGCTTGCCCATGCCAAAGAAAAAACAAACAAACAAACAAAATTTTTAAAAACGTGGCTTTTCTGGGGTACATAATACTTTCAAACTGCACAAATAGGTACAGCAGTAGTGTGTGCATCTGCACGCGGGTGTGCGTGTGTACATTTGCCTGTGCATCTGCGTGTGTGCGTGCGCATGTGTTCCGTGGCTCTTTCTGCTGTCAGGGCCCAGGAGGAGCAGTGCCTTGTGTACCAGCTCCCAGACCTGGCCTCCATGTCTGTCTGTCCACTACAAGGAACCAGGAGTCCTGGAATGATGGCTGTTCCAGGCCTGGGCTCTCCGGCTGAATCAGCAGGTCAGGACACGCTTGAGAATGAAGGGCCATGCCGGCCTCACAGCCAGCTTGGATCCCCTGGCCAGACTGGGGTGACTTGAGCAAAAAACAAGTATGGAGAGTTGGGGGTTGAAACCTATTGAATCACACAGGGAGTCCTGAGTCCCAGTAGAGGGAGGGCAAAGGGAAGCTCATTCTGATGGGGACAGTTTGAGGTGTGGAGAGTTTAGTGGCCGCAGGGGCCCCCTCTGGGCAGCTGCTGCTGGAGCTGTGCCTGCAGGCCAGTGGGCTGTGGGTCAAGGACAAGGTGTGGGTGTCACATCAGGCTGAAACCCCCTGTGCTGAGTCAGGGTCCCCTGTGTGTGAGCTTGTCCCCCTAAGTCGGGGTCCCCTGTGTGTGGGCTCGTCCCTCTGAGTCGGGGTCCCCTGTGTGTGAGCTCGTCCCCCCTGGGTCTGCGTTCCCTGTGTGTGAGCTCGTCCCCCTGAGTCGGGGTCCCCTGTGTGTGAGCTCGTCCCCCCTGGGTCTGCGTTCCCTGGTATGAGCCCGTTGCTGAGCCCCATGCTCCCTGCGTCTGTCCTGGCTGGAAGCCGCCTCCCGCTGTCCTCACTGCCTCCGGGAGAGCACATCTTCCCAGCCTGCCCTTCAAGCGTCGCACAGCTCTTCGTCCCGGCACCTCCTGCATGTTTTGTCATCAGCTTGACAGCTTCTCCCAGCGTGGAGCTGAGTGCCTGGTGGGGGCGGGCTGCGGGGTCAGGGTGGGGAGAGCAGGTGTGCCCATCAGCCTGCGTTTCTCAGGTGCGGCCGTGCCCTACGGCCAGGCCTGTGCGTCCAGGGCCATCGGAGCTCCCTGGCGTCCCCACACGTCCTGGCCATTCCCCCCACCCCGCCTTGTTCCCATGACCTTGGCACTCTGCAGAGGGCCTCCTGGGTATTTGTGGACTGTCCCCTCTGGGTGTGGCTGAGGTGCCAGGGCTCCGAGGAGTGCAGGAGGGCAGCGGTCAGGGCCTGCTCATGGTGTCCTCACATGTCCTGTGCCCTGCCCCGTCGGGGACAGCATGTCCCTGTGCATATCTGCACCCTGCAGTGTGGCCGGACATGCGGCCGCGGTGGCCACTGACCGGATCTCGGGGTGCACTTGGAGCAGGTGCAGGACCCCGCTGCTCTTTACTTCGACGCCCACTGAGCTCAGCGTCCAGCAGCAGGTCCGAGCGTGGAGCGCGAGTGGGGATGTTGTGTTCTCATCCCTTCTATTCTAAGGCATTGGAATTCCTCTGCAAGGAAGTTTCATCCCTTTCCCCTGTTTATTAATTCTCAGTCTTCGATGTGGGCGTTGCTTTTCTCTCATTTAACCCAGTACTGTTGTTATTTACTCTCCTGCTCAAATTGGTCTATCTTGGCTCCTGGGAGCTCCTTCCAGAGAGTTCCTGCGTCCTTCCACATGCCTTGCGCTTTATTTTGTCTTGTCTTGTTTTTTAAGCACTTCCTTAATATCTAGCACAAAATGCTGGAAACTCATCCTGTTTTCTCCCCACCCCAGCCTCAGAGCCAGGGTTCCTCCAGAAACCTGGATCCTCCGGGTGGGGAACGGCACGGGGCCGAGATGCAGTGCCCAGGGCTCCCTGGGCCACCATGTCCAAGCCCTCTGGTGGGCAGGCAGCGCGACGTGTGCATCCCGCTCCTCCAGCCCCCGCTCACCCTGCCTGCTGCCTCGCGGGGGGCCTGCTCTGGCAGGGAAGCAGCTCTTGCTGGCAGCCACTTCCTTGCCCATCTGCTCCACCCCTCATGCACGCCGAGAGGCCCCAGGCACCCGGCCTCTTCTGCCGCGAGACCCGTTTCAACCAGGACCTGGGTTACGGAGTTCCGTGTGTCTTTACCTGACAGAATTGCTGAGCTCAGCACCCGTGCTTCCCAGCCCCATCTGCGTTCTGCCTGGGTCCTGACGCCCGGAGTGTGTGCGTGTGCGTGTGCGTGTGTGTGTGTGTGCGTGTGAATTTGCGTCACATTCACCGTTGGTAGTGCTCAGTCCCGGGTCCTCACACCCGGGGTGTGTGTGTGTGTGTGTATTTGCATCACATTCACCTTGGTCATGCTCAGTCCTGGGTCCTGACACCTGTGTGTGCCCACGTGTGTGCGTGTGGATTTGCATCATGTTCACCTCGGTGGGGCTCCGTCCTGGGGTCTCCCATGTGCACCCACACATCCGTCGCCCATCACCCAGGGCTGCAGCGCGCAGTCGCCCCCTGAGCTCCCTGGAGCCCCCACCCCAGCGCTGTGCCTCCCAAGGTGCCCTGTGGATCGAGCCACGTGGGGCCTCCAGGGCTGGCTTCCTCAGCTTAGCGGAGGCCCTTAGACCCTCCCAGCTGCCCTGTGTGCCAGGAGCTTTTTCCTTTGTAGTGCCCAGCAGCTGCCCCCCGACGCCGACGTGCCACACATGCTGCCTGGTGTCCCCGTGCTGATGGACACCTGGTTCTTCCACGCCCGCAGCGTACGGGCTTCTGTGTGCCATAGGCTCGGGGTTCACCTCGGGATGTGCCTGTGGGCTTGGTGGGTCGAGAAGTTAAACAGCAAGAAGGAGAGTGAGCGCCACGGCTGCCAGAGAATGGTGGGGGGAGCCCGTGGGCCTTGGTCACTGCGTGTCCCTCGCCCCCACCCCACCTCTGGGTGTGCCCTGGAATTGGGCATCGGGCACAGCTTCCATGGTCAGCACTGAGGCCGAGCAGCCCTTCCCTGGCTCAGTCCCCACATGCTGGCAATCCAGCAAGAACACACCTCTCTCTGGGTTACATCCGCATATGCACAGAACCTCCTTCAGCCCAGGCTGGGGGGCAGTGGGCCTGGGGGATTGGTGGTCCTGGGGTGCAGAGGTACTAGGGGTTGGTGGTCCCAGGGGGTGTGGGCCTGGGGGGTGTGAGCTTGGTGGGGGGATGGTCCCAGGGGGTGTGGGCCTGGGAGGGGCGGTGGTCCAGGGGCGATGCCGGGCTGGGACATGGGCTGGTGCAGGCGGCCATGCCTGCAGCCTCGCCCTGCCTCTCTATGTGGGAAGCCAGGGCCGCGACCGGACGCTGCGCCTGTGGGACCTGGCAGAGGGCAGGAGCGCCGTGGTGGACACTGTGGACCTCGAGCACGTGGGCTTTTGCAGGAGCTCCGTCCTGGCTGGGGGGCAGCCGCGCTGGCTGCTCGCCGTGCCTGGGAAAGGCGACGACGAGGTGAGGCTGCTGTGCGTGCCTGTCAGCCGAGGCCCAGGGGTGGCCAGGGCTGGGGTCACAGAGGAGGGGGAGGAGGTGTGGCTGGAGCCCGCAGTTCTGCGGGACCCGGGGGCTGATGGGGGCCGGCCCACTTCCTGCTGGCCCCTCGGGCCTGGCTGGGACCGCGTTGGACAGGCAGTTCCTGCAGGGCTCTGACGGAGCAGAGGCACCCTGGGCACGTGTCCCCGCCTGGCAGCTGCCCAAGAAGCGTCATTCTGCCTCCAAGCCGATGGCGTTCATAAATAATGAGATCCGAACAGGCATTTATTTGTTCATGATTGCGTTTAAATCACCAATTAGGAGCTACATATACTTTTCTTGCCAGCTTGCCAAGAACCTGTTAGAAGTTTTATTAATGTGAAAAGAAAGAGGTGTGCCTCCTCCTGGGTGGAGCCGCAGTGGTCACGGGCTCCATGGGCCTGGGCGGCTTCCTGCTCCCAGCCGTGCCTGCACCCGCGCCCGGCCACAGCCACCGCCCTCCAGGGGCCAGCGGGCCCATCTATGCGCCCCCCAACTCCCCGACCCCTGCAGGCCACAGACCCCTCTCCTAGAGGGCATCTTGCCAGGGATCAGGAGAGCTGCCCATCTGGGGACCTCAGCCCTGCAGGGGGACAGTGGTTTTCCATGGTCACACTTGCGGACTCTGCCCAGGCGGGACCTGGAAGAGCTGCGCTGGCCTGTGCCAGGTGGTGCCCACTGAGCACGTGCCCTGCCCAGCTTGGCTATCCAGGTGGCCATGCTCACCCAAACCCAGCATGTTTCCTGTTGGAAACAAAGCGGAGTCACATGCCAGGTGCCCAGTGCAGATGTCCACAGGAGCACCGTCCTTTGGGCCTGTGGGCTCCACGCCCTCTCACCCAGGGTGTCCTTTCCAGAGCCACCCTGCTCTCCCATAGCCCCCTGCAGGCCCCACCCCCCTTCCCTGATGTGAGTGGTCATGTTGTCAGGACACCATAGGGTCCACGACAACTGTCGCTTCTCACAGTGTCTGCGGCTTGACTGAAGACCATCAGCCCCATCGTGGCATAGCTGACAGTTCTGTGACTGAGTGGATGGCCCCCTGCCAAAAACCCCAGTGTGGCTGAGCCCAAAGGGAAAGGTCCAAAGGATTCGCGTCTAGCATCCCTTTAGTTTTCTGTACTGTTCCCGGGCCACACCATGGCTACCACCTCCCGGTGAGGACGTGTGTCCCTTCCTGCACTCAGCAGTTTTTCCAGAAGGAATCTGTGTGTGTCCATAAGTGCTCTGGCTTCACCCACAGACTCACTTTGTTCGGCTAGCTTTAAAATCCAAGCTGCACCATCCCTTTCCCTCAGAGTGTGAAGGCCTAGCTGTATCACCATTTGGCATCGCATATTACGGTTTTAGAAGCAGAGGCAGCAAGGGCAGAGAGACCGTATCGAAGAAAAAGAGAAACAGGCTCACCTGAAGGCATTCAGACCCAAGCCCCATATCCTATCTGGAATTTTCCGGAGTCTCTTTGTGCTGCTTGCCCCAGGGTCCTCCATGATCCATTATAAGTCTGTGCTCCATTTTTGTCTTTTTCAGTTGCATTCTTAATTTCCAGGAACATGTTTGGTTTTCCAGTGGTTCCTTTTTTGTAGCAGCCTCTTCTTGTTTCATGGATGTAATGACCCCTTTCATTGCGCAAGTTCTCTGTGTCACGTCATGGTGTGCGCTCTCCTGGCTGTCGGTTCAGCCCTTGGTCTCTGTCCACTCTTGGTCAGTGAGGGCCAAGCTGGCGATGTAGACAGCCCAGGTGGAACTACTATGGGCAGAAGGAGCTGGAGGCCCGAGCAGGATAGCCAGGGCTAGACTGGAGCTGGGCTATTGCACCCGCCATGAGTGGCTTGAGAACAATGAGCCCTTCCCCTGCGGCTGAGCTGCTTGGGGGGCATCTGGGAGGAGCCCCCTGCCCAGGGAGCACCCTACACCCACCTCCCACAGCAAGCCCGCTGGCGAGCACAGGAGCAGACTGTGCGTGTGGCCCTGCAGCCTCCCACCAGCAGGCAGCGCCGCCCCAAGGTTCCAGCGCTGCAGGCCAGGCTTCCCACTCGGTCTCGGCCCGCTCACCTCAGGGCTCAGCGAGGGCAGGGCAGGCCGGCTGCATCACTGCTCTGGGTGTGGGGTGGGACCCCCACGTCAGCCTCCCCAGGGCCGCTCCACCCGGCACCCCAGTGCCCTGGGCACAGACCCTCCTTGTCTGCAGCGGCACACGCCATCACAGCTGCCATAGCAGCAGGCAGCAGCCGCAGTCCCCCAGGCCCCAGGGAAGCCACAGGGAAGCAGATGTGGGCGGAGCTGAAGTGTGGCACCCAGGGATCCACGGGGGGCTGGGGACAGGTACCGGTGAAGCTGGCAGGCTCAGGGAGCCCTGGAAGCCCCGGCTCCTGGGCTCCTCTGGAACAGAGGGAAGCTCCCCACAGCCGAAAGCCTCCTGGGGCTGCGGCACGGCCCCGCCCTGGCGTCGGCCCAGCGCCCCTCGTCTTCCCCCAACCAGGTCCAGGTTCTAGAGATGCCGTCCAAGACGCTGGTGTGCGCCCTGCGGCCCGAGGCCGGCGCCAGGCCGGGCATGCCCATGTGCCTGCAGCTGTGGCAGGTAGGCCGAGCGAGCGCCGACCCGCCCGCAGCCCGCCCGCCGGGCCTGACTCAGCGGCTGGGGAGGCCGCCGCCCCTGCAGGAAGCGCCCCAAGCCCCGTGCCCTCGCGGGCGCCCCTTGGGCTCCTGCCGTGGTGCTGGGCAGGGTCAGAGGTGCCCTTGCAGGCCCGCGTGGCCCTGGTTTTGCCGGGGGCTTAGGCTTGTTCCTTCTTTGTGCTCAGGTGCAGGAGTGGGCTTCCCGGGCCGCCTCTCCTGTGGCCACGTGTGGACTTTCCAAGCCACAGCCTGCTCCTTCTCTCTCCACGGCTCTTGGGGGGAGAGAGGGTCGGGGGGCATTTCCCAGGGCTGGTTGCAGAAGCTGGGGGGGCCGCACTGGGGTTGGGGCACAAGGCCCAGCAGGATGGGTTTGGGTCCTGGAGCTCAGTGGGTACAAGGAGGGGCCCCCCCAGCACCCCACCTTCCTGCGCCCCACCTCTCAATGCACCCTTGCTGGGCGTAGGGACACAACCTTCCTCTCCGCACAGCTGTTCTCATTTAGGGTAACGAGGCAAATAGTTTGTTCTGTTCACCTAGAAAGATTCCGGGGATGTTTACCCTCCAGAACCTTCTCCGGAGCAGAAAGCCACGGGTGCACACTCACTGCAGGGGCTCGTTTCCCACCCTGGCCCAGTCCCTAGAGAGCTGGCCTGTCTGGGGCCCCAGTCATCAGGACGTGCTCCCCGCCTCAGGCCTCGTAGACGTGGGGCGCCCCCGCCAGGACCCTGGGTGGCTGGGAGGGGCCCACCTGGTTGACGAGGGCCCCGACAGAGCACCCAGCGACCTGCCCGGACATGCCGTGCCCACTTCATGCTGCCAGGCTCCCCTGCAGCTTCTCAGCTGAGAGCAGGGGTTGCGGTTTTGGGTGAGGGGGTGGCTGGTGCAAGCACCGCAGCCGCTGTGTGGCTTGCTCCCCTGTCCAGGCTCCACTTTGAGGGACGCGTGGCCCATTGTGCAATTGTGCAAAAATTCCAGCAGGAAAACAGAGAAGCGGGATGTACAAACTTGTCGAGGTAATTAGCATGGCCGATGCAAGGACAGGCCGCGTTCTCATCAGCTGGAGCAGCTCCACGGGGGAACAGCCATGTTGGTTTTCCCTGCAGGCTGGCAGCACAGGCTACGTTTACCTGGAACATGGCTAAGTGACCAGACTTGGGTTTTCTTTTAGTTTGTTCTGGAACACTGAGGTGTATTTTTTATATTCACTTTTTTCCTTAAAGCATCCAACTTGGGGTGCTGGGATAATCCAGAATCCAGGCTGGGCCTTGCAGCCGAGGCTGCACTGCCCCACCATCCCAAGGTGGGGCACAACGAGTCGGGGGCTTCTCAGGTGGCTGTGACATGCCTCTGGGCCTGCTGCCTGCCGTTTCTAGCCCCCAAGGACAGTGGTGACTCGGAGCCTGCCGAGGGGACGCAGAAGTGCATCCTCCTTGGCGCCAGGCTAGGTGAGGGCAGGCGGTTGAGGAGCTGAAGGGGCAAGCGGGTGGCTTGCAGGGCATGGACGCCAGGGCCGCCTGGCCACGAGAGCTCTGTCCTGCTTGGGGACAGTGGCACTCAGCCTGCATGCTGGGAGAGGACCCGGTGCCCGGCGAGGGGGCGGGTGGCCAGTCGTGGCTGCAGCCTGGAGCTCGGTGGGCAGGACACTGGCCCCCCAGAGCACTCCTCCCAGCCAGCCCTGACTGCCCCCACCACTGTAACGGGAGGGAAGGGATCAGATCAGGGCCCGTCGGAAAACAGGCAGCACGCGGCAGGCTACAGAGGCAAGTAAGAGCCGCCTGTGCCCTCAGGCTGGCCCTCAGATGCTTCCAGAACCCCAGGGGCCACGTCCTGGACAGGCTGGGCAGGGCAGAGCTCTGCGTGAGCTTCCTGGGCAGCTTTCTGTAGGGGCCTGGCCGGAGGCCAGGTGGGTGCAGACGGGGCCCCCAGCCCTGGACGTGCGACTGCCCTCGGAAAAGGGGGCCTCCGCCTGTCTCTGCCCAGCCTGGGGGTTGGCCCCCAGGGCCCTGGGCCAGCACACTCGCTGGTGACTGCAGAGGCCGAGGGCAGGCCTGGTGGTAATGGAGCAGCCGGTGCCCATTCCCTGGGGTGGGCTGCTCGGGTGTTTCCGCATATCAAGTGGCACCAGTCGCAGGCACCCCAGGAGGAGGCACAGAGGGCTTTGCAGCACAGCTGTGTACCCGGAGATGTGTGGGCCATCCAGGGGCGTTTTCTGCTGGCTCCCCTGGATGGCCTGGGGCCGCGCTTGCCCCTGGCCCAGGGCCGCCAACTCTCCTCCAGGCTGACGCTCCAGTAACGCTCTGCTGGGGCCTTTCGGGCGGAGATGGATGAGCTGTCTGCCCAGGGCGCGGCCCCTGCCCCCTGCCCCCATCCGTCACCGCCGCCCAGCGCCGGCCGGGGCGCAGCTCACACTGCTCAGCCGCGGTGGGGGTGGGGGGCGAGGGGGTGTCGGTCACGACATTGACAAAGCGCAGAGATCCCGCCTGTCATCCCGGAGACGGGCCCGGGGCACTGTGGCCCGGAGGTTCCAGCCTGGGGACCGGCCAGGCCACTAGGGGCCTCAGCTCGTAGGGCTCCCGGGAGGGGGTCCCCCACGCAGGGAGCGGTGTGCGCTGGCCACAGGGAGGGCCTGGGCTGGGGGGCCTGGGTCCTCTCAGGTCCCCGTCCCCATGCCAAGGGGTGCAGGGGGAGCTGGGGGCGGGAGACGGACCTTTGGGATCGTGTCCAGATCCCGTTCTGTGTCCCACAGGCTGACGCCCGCCCGCTGCTACTGGCTGGCTACGAGGACGGGTCCGTGGCCCTGTGGAGTGTCCCTGAGCGGAGGGCGCTGAGCCGTACCGCCTGCCACCCCGAGCCTGTCTTGGGCCTGGTCTTCGACTCCCCCAGAGCCAGAGGCGTCTCGGGCTCCGCGGGCAAGACCCTGGCCGTCTGGAGCCTGGACGAGCGGCAGGCCCTGCAGGTCAGTGTGCCAGACCCCGCGCCTCATCTGTCCTGCTCTGCACTAACAGTCTGATAGGCTGGAAAAATATTTAGGCATGGCGAGGAGCTGCCGCAGACCCGGGGCTCATCAATCACGGCCGGCCGGGCGGGCGGGCGCAGCGTGGGCCGCCCTGCAGGCTCAGGTTTCCTCGGCCCCGAGTTCACGGCCGTCACGTCCCGTCCACCCAGAGCCGGGGCCCGCAAGCCCCAGGCACCCCCAGCCCCACCGAAAAGGCTCGGAGGGGTCGGGCAAGCCAGGAGTGATTAATCAAAAGGGGAAGCAATGCGGGGCACGTCCGTGCAGTCACGGCCCCGTGCGGCCTGACGCCCATGATGAGGGCTGCTCGGCCCGCGGGGGGCGGGAGGGGTGGGGGGTTGCTGGGGATGCCCCGGCTTCTTGGGCTCGGTGAGGGGCTGCATGAGCCAGGGAGCCTGGGGGCTGGGGTGGCCAGGGCAGCGAGAAGATGTGCCTCCCACAGCAGCTGTGTTCCCAGATCTGATGGGGGGTGGGACCATGGATCCAGTGAGGAATGAGACCCCAGATCTGGCACGGAGATGGGACCCCAGGTCTGGTGGGGGACAGGACTCCAGATCTAGTGGAGGGCAGAATCCTGGTTCCAGTGGGGCAGCGGGACCCTGGCTCTGGTTGGGGGGTGGAACCCAGATCTGGCTGGGGTTGGGGCGGGACCCCAGGTCCAGTGAGAGTCGGAATCACGAGTCTGATGGGGGCGGGACCCCAGTGGGCGCTGTGTCCCCAAGAGCAGCAGTGAACCCGGCCCACTTGGGGCTCGCGCCCCTTGCCCCACAGGGCTGCAGTGGTCCGGACCCCCAACCTCCCCACACATGGCTGGGTCCCTTCGCTACAGCCCTGGCAGCCATCTCATCTGCACTCGCCCTGCCCAGGCCCCGTGGCCAACAGCTGGCTGACCTTGGACCTGAGGCCACACAGGGCAGGTGAGCTCAGGGAGTGGGGGCCCCAGAGGCCAGCAGACCCTCAGAAGGAGCAGGTGCTGGGTGGGGCTACATACGTGGGGGATCAGCTGGGGCATCGAGGCTGGGGCATCTGCCAAGGTCGTCTTAGCGGGAGCTGCCCATTGAGAATGGAGCAGAACAGAGGCAGGTACCGCCCAGGGAGAGCAGCAGGGCTGCGGCCCCTGCTCTGTGCCAGGCCACCAGCATCTCGGGTGTCTGAGCGAGCAGCCTTCCAAGGGGGTCGGAGAGCCCGGCCTGAGCCAAGCGTGGGGGCGCCTTTGGTAGCGAGGCAGATGAGCTCCCAGGGCCGGGGACATAGGGCCTCTCAGCAAACCCAGTCTGTGCCCAGCACCCAGCGCCACCCTAGGGACCCAGGGTCGCTGTGGCCTTGAGAATCATGGGTCTGGTGAGAGGTCTGTGCAAGTCACCAGGCTGACCCCGGTCGAACCAGGGCCCAAGGCACTGAGGCTGCCAAACCCAGCAGAAGAGTGGTGGGGACCTGGCATCTAGGGCCCCGGGGCCTTAGATACATAGCATCTGGGGTCCTGCACCTCGGGGACCTGGCATCTGGGGTCCCGCACCTCGGGGACCTGGCATCTGGGGTCCCGCACCTCAGGCCCTGGCATCTGGGGTCCCGCACCTCGGGGACCTGCATCTGGGGTCCCGCACCTCGGGGACCTGGCATCTGGGGTCCCACATCTCGGGGACCTGCATCTGGGGTCCCGCACCTCGGGAACCTGCATCTGGGGTCCCGCACCTCGGGGACCTGGCATCTGGGGTCCCGCACCTCGAGGACCTGCATCTGGGGTCCCGCACCTTGGGGACCTGGCATCTGGGGTCCCGCACCTCGGGGACCTGCATCTAGGGTCCTGCACCTCAGGCCCTGGCATCTGGGGTCCTGCACCTCGGGGACCTTCATCTGGGGTTCCACATCTTGGGGACCTGGCATCAGGGTTCCGGCACAGATCAGCCCCCCCACACACACACTGCCCATCATGGGGGTCCTAGGCTCCCCAGGGGCTCTGCAACTCCCCTGGCACCCCTCCACCCCAGCCCTGCCAGGCCTCCCAGCTTATTTGGGAAGCAACTGCCTGGAACCTCAGACTTGAATTTATGGGTGCGCTGTGGCTTGGGGCTGCAGGTTTACGGGCCTGTGCATTTGAAAGCTGAAGCCAGGGGTTCTAATGAATGTAAAAGCTAAAGCAGAAGGAGAAGCAGAAACTGCTGATGAACCTGGCTGGCGGGATGGGTGGGTGCTCAGCAAGGGGCTTCTGCTCTTGACCATGCCCTTTAAAGGGGGACGAGGTGCTCCCCAACAGAGTGGGCCCTTCCAGGACGCCTGGGGGGGTGGCAGCACAAAGGGAGACCCCAGCAGACGTCGCTCCCAGTGGGCACTCCAAGACCCTGGAGGCTGGGGGCCTGGGCAGGAAGTGTCTCTCACTGAGGCAGGGACATGCAGACACAGCCTGCCTCCCCCCCCCCCCCCCGTGTCCTGCCCATGGCCCACTGAGCCTGCCCCACCTCTCCCCCGAGCGAAGGTGCAGCTGAGCGCCCTGCCCCGGGGGGGGGGGGGGCGGGGCTCAGAGCCAGATGTGCCGCTGTGCATTCCTGGCACCTGAGCTCATGCGTGCACAGCTCTCGGCCAGAGATGCTTTCAGAGGGTCCTGCATCCCGGGGGGAGGGGCTGGGGCCGGGGGGTACAGCACCCTGAGCCAGCTTTGTGGGGCCGCCAGGCCTCGGTCTGGACTTCTGGAGCCTGGGTGGGGGCAGATATGCCCCTTCACCCCTCACACGTGGGGCAGCACCTGCCGCCCTGGGAGGCTGGGGTACGGGGGTAGGTTCTAGCCTGTCGAGGGCAGCACATGCCTCCTCCCTGCTCCAAGCTGGCAGTGTAGGGCAGAGTAAGGGAAGGGGTTGCAGAGCTTCTTCCCAACTTGTGACAAGGGACAGGAGAGCTGCTGGGCCTACTCCTTCCACGGATCTGTCCTAGCAGAGCAGGCGGCTGTGCCTCCCAGGGCTCCTGAGAGCATGCCACTCCAGGCCCCCAGCCTGCACCAAGCAGCTGCCCACATGTCCCCCGTGAGCATGGCTCTCCTTGGGCCACCTGCCCAGGACAGGGCACCCTGGCCATCAGCAGTCACTATGTCCCTGTTTCCTGCCAGGTTGGAAGGGCCAGTCTTGGGCAGGGCCTACCTTGGCCTCGGGGCTGAGGTCCTGCCCGCTGGTTGGGCCGCGTCGGGTTGAGCTGGAGGCCCGGGGGGGACAAGCGTGTCCCTTCGTGGTGGGGGGACTGTCCTGGAGCAGAGATGGCGAGTGGCCCTGTGATGGTGGGGTGCCCCCAGGAGAGGCAGCAGGCCGAGGGCCGCTCCAGGAGAGGCAGCAGGCTGAGGGCTGAAGGGCTGGAGGTGGCCATGGGTGGGGTGTGGAGCTCGCGGCTGTGAGGACAGGCCCAGGAGATGAACGTTTCCTAGAGGCCAGCCTCACCTTGAGTGCCGTCAGCGAGTTCTAGAACTCTGCAGCCTGGATCCCAGCTCTTTCACACTTCTTCCCAGCGATATCCTTTTGGGCCTCTTCTCCGTTTTTAGATCCAGCCCAGAATCGTGTCGCATTCAATTGTTGTCCCCATGGCCACTTTTTTACCAAATCGTGGCAGTGCGTCCCCAGTGTGACCCTTTGTCGGTTGTGTGGATGGCTGTTGAAAGGACTGCTGCATTGGTTGCCCTGTCCTTTTGCATTCCTGAGTCCCATCCCTGTCAGTCCTTAGACTCCGTCCTTGTTTTTTCCATTTTGTCCTTTCCGTTCTTATTTCTCTCTTCCTCCCGCCACGTTCCCCAGGCCAGCCTGTTGCTCCAGCTTACGACTTGAATGCATTGGGCCTGCACCCCTGCACCCCACGGGTGGGCACCCCGCGGTCCCACGGCCTCATCTTCCCCCCTTGCTTCTCAGCAGCCGTCTTCTCTACTCGTTCCCTGGCCGCTCTGCTGAGCTCGGCGATTTGGTTCCCAAATGTTTGCCCCCCACCCCCCCCCATTATCTTGCGGATGCCAGTTTCAAACTCAGCCAACAGGGTCTGCATGGCTGAGTCTTTGAAACGTGCCGTGCCTCGTCCAGGCTCAGATGCCTGCTAGACGCAGCTGTGGGTGCCAGCCTGGCCCCAAGGTGCCAGCCGAAGCTCATTGGTGTGCCTCCCTGAGGGCCTGCCTGCTCTGCTGCCTGGGGTCCACAGCTGGTCCCGCACGGGTTGGCACAGGCCACCTCCCGGTTCGATGTTCATTCTTCCACCGCCCCATGGCGTTGGCCAGGGCTTTTGGGTGCCACCACTTCCTTTGACAGCTTTTGTTTTTGTTGTTAACATTTTTATTGTTTTTCTCTTTTTTTTTGGTCTAATATAGCATATATTCAAAGTAAAGAAAGAAAAAAGCAATAGTTTTCAAAGCACTCTTCAACAAGTAGTTATAGGACAGATCCCAGAGTTTGTCATGGGCTACCATGCCATCCTCTCAGATTTTTCCTTCTAGCTGCTCCAGAATATTGGAGGAGAGAAGGAATATATATTTTTTTATCATCACTTTTTAAAATTTTTTGTGAAAAATAGCATATATACACAAAAAAGCAATAAATTTCAAAGCACAGCACAACTATTAGTTGTAGAACAGATTTCAAAGTTTGGTATGGGTTACAGTTCTGCAATTTTAGGTTTTTATTTCTAGTTGCTCTGAGATTCTGGAGACTAAAAGAAAAATCAGTATAATGAATCAGCAGTCATATTTGTTAAGCCCTACCTTCTCTGTATAACTCCACCATTACTTTTCTATCCCTCTCTTTAGGGGTGTTTGGGCTATGGCCATTCTAACTTTTTCATGTTGGAAGGGGCTGTCACTAGTATGGGGTAGGAAGATGGAACTAGCTGATGTTCTGGAGAGGCTGGGCCCTTTGGGTTTTGGGACTTATCTGGTCCAGGGACCCGTACACCAGCTTTTTACACTTACTAATAGTGCATGAGAATGCATATACCAATGCACCCTTGCCGGCGTTGAATATTATTCTTTTAAAATGTGACAGCTTTTATTTTTTGGTCCCTTTACCTCCAGCCTGTCTGGGCCCCAAAGGGGCACATGTGCCTCTCAAGGAACAGGTCTCGTGCCACCGTGAACACAGCCACCAGGACATATCCACCAGGCCGTCCTCCAGCCCTTCCTTCCGCAGGCCTCAGAGCGTGGGGGTCTGTGTGCAGCCTGGGCCCCCGGTTGGGGCTCCCCAGTCTCCGGCCCTCCACAGCGGGGTGTCCCCCAGGTGTGCATAGCTCACATCTTCATTTCCCTCGGTCAAGAACATTTTCAGTTTTCCCCCGTAGTTTCTCCTTTGATCCTTGGGTCCCTTAGAAGCACGGTATTTAATTTCCAAATATTTGTTGATCTTGCAGCTCTCTGTAATCTAGTTTAATTTTGTTGTCAGTGAACATACCATGTATGATTTCAGTTAAATTTACTGTAGTTTTTTTTTTTTTTAACCCACCACATGGGCTGCCTCAGCAAGCCACACCATCTGCATGCGGAAGGAATATGCTCGGCAGCGGCCAGCAGTATGGGGTCGGCAGAGCCGAGGTTGTGCCGACATCCTCGGAATCTTTCCTGATTCTCTCGTCTAGCTTTCTTCTCCCACTCATCCTCTGTATTTTCGTTCTGGCCACTCTGCTTCAGGAATTTGGAAACTCCCTTATTAAGTGCAGAAGCTTTAGCGTGCCGCTTCCTTCGACGGTAATATAGCCACTTCTGCTTTCTTAGGCTTGCAGTTAGCATGGTATGTCGGTAATATAGCCACTTCCGCTTTCTTAGGCTTGCAGTTAGCATGGTATGTCATTTTCCATCTTTTATTTTCAGCATATTTCTATCTTTTCACTTATCGATATCTATTTTTACATATATTTTAAAAACATCTCTTGTAGACAGCATAGAGTCGCTTCTCGCCCCTTGAGCCTTTCTGATAACCTTTGCCTTAAATTGAAGTGTTACTAGAGTGTTTGCATTTAGTACAATTATCAATGTTTCTGGGCGTACAACTGCCATCTTGTTTGTTTTCCATTTGTCACTCCTCTTTTTTGGTCCCTCTTTGGCTCCTTTCCTACCTTCTTTTGTATAAATGAAATATATATTTTTTAGTTTTCCAATTCATTTCTCCCCTTGGTTTCTTAGCTGCACCTCTTGTCATGTTTTCCCCTAGCAGTTGCTCTCGGGCTAGCAATTCAAGCTTAACTTCGAGTTCTTGAGCATCATGTTGGACATTTACCGCTACCCATGTATAGCTTTGTCCTCCCTCCCTCCCATCCATTATGCTAACCTCGTTCCGTACATTATAACCTCTACCTTATTAGCATTATTAGTTCTGCTTCAAATAACCAGTTGTTGCCATTTTTTTTAATTGGCAAGAAATAAAAACCATGGCATTTTCTATCCACCCATGTATTTGCCATTTCTTGGAGATCCCAATTTCCGTCTGGTGTTATTTCCCTTTAGACTGAAGAATATCCTTTAGCATTTCTTGTAGGGCAGGTCCGCAGGCAACAGATTCTCTCCACTTTGGTTTATCTGGGGGGAAAGAAAATCTTACTTCATCCTCCTTTTTAAAGAATTCTGGCTGTAGAGCTTAGGATGACAGTTTTGGTTTGGTTTGGTTTTCTTCATGCATATCAAAGACGTCGTCTCATTGTCTCCTGGTCTCAATCATTTATTCATCAGATATTTTTATCATAATCCCATGGTGACAGTCTCTTCCCTTTGGCTGCTCTGAAAATTTTCTTTTTACCCATGGTTTTCCATAGTTTGACCTATCATGGACTCGCATGTGTGCTTTCTTGTTTGGGTTTGGCTGAGCTTCTTCAACCTATAATTTCATCAAATTTTCAAAATCTTTTTTTCTTAGCCATTCTTATTTTCTTTTCCTCCTGGGATTCCTAGCCAGACGTTTGACATTGTCCCTTAGGTCCCTGAAGTGGTAGGTACTTCTCGTTCTTCAAATTGGATAATGTCTATCGATCTGTCCTCTGGTTCACTGGCTTTTAAAAAGTTTTTTTTTTTAAATTATTTCCAATCTGCTGGTCAGCCTACCTTGTGAATTTCTTCGTTTCCATTCAATGTGGTTTATAATTTCCATTTCTTTGCTACTAGTCCGTATCTTTTTACTCAGTAAGAACATATTTTTGTAGTTATCTGACTACTTTCCTTTAATTTTATGACCACATTGAAATAGCTGCTTTAACATCTTTGTCTGATGTGTCCACCACTTGTGCCATTCGGGGTCAGCTCCTATGAACTGCTTTTTTCCTCTTGATTTTGAGTCATATATTCCTACTTCTTTGCATGTCTGATGATTGTATACTGGACATTGTGAAAGGTGCATGGTGGAGACTCTGGGTTCTGTTATTGTTCTCTGGAGAGTGTATAATTTTGTTCTAGCAGGCAGTTTGGTTTCTGGCTGCTCACCTTGAACTTCGGTAGGCCTGGTTAGGGCAGGTCCATGGGAAACCTAAACCAGCCTCCTCTGTCATGGTTGGTGAGACTCAGCTTCCAAAGTCTGTCTGTCCTTCAGACTTTGCCAGGGCCCAGGGTTCTAGCCTTGTTACGGTGGGTCTAGAACAGGCTTTCTTCTTGGTGTGAGCCTTATTCCTCCAGTGAGGCCTCTCTGGCACCTTAGCTGGCCTTAGGTAGTCTTAGGCTGGTGCTGCTGGCCACTCGTCTCTGTTCCTCTCTCTGTGAAGCCCTGTCATCTGCACTGACCACGCCCAGCCTAGCCTTGGCACCCAGAGTTGGGGCTCCACACGCAGACATCGGGCCCCCATGTCCCCATGGCTTCCTCCACCCACTGCCTAACTTTGGAACCCAGTCATGAAACCAATGAGTGAACTTGCATTTTTATACTTTATGCAGAAATACCAGGGCAGATACTAAGAAATTAAGGCATCCTAACGGCAGATGGGAAAGGAAGAGCAGACAATGTTGGTTTTGCCATTACTCGTGGTGAGGGGGTTCAGATAATCTCTCAGGAAGGATGAGGTTATACAACCTCCAGATGGGTCCCTGGACCAGATGAGTCCTGAAACCTAGAGGGCCCAGCCTCTCCAGAACATCTGATAGTTTCATCTCCCTACCTCATATCAGTGACAGCCCCTTCCAACATGAAAAAGTTAGAATGGCCATAGACCAAATACCCCTAAAGAGTGGGAGAAAGATCAAAGCTGATGGTGGAGTTTATACAGAGAAGGTAGGGTTTAACAAATGAATATGAGTGCTGAATCATTATATTGATATTTCTTTTAGTCTCCAGTATCTTAGAGCAGCTAGAAATAAAAACCTAAACTTGTGGAATTATAACCCATACCAAACTCTGAAATCTGTTCTACAGTTAATTGTTGTGCTGTGCTTTGAAATTTATTGCTTTTGGGTATATATGTTCTTTTTCACACACAAAAAAAGAAGTCTATTGTGATGATAACAAATATTTATTCCTTCTAGTCTCCAATGTTCTGGAGCAGCTAGAAGGAAAAATCTGAGAGGATGGCATAGTAACCCATGACAAACTCTGGGATCTGTCCTGTAACTACCTGCTGAACAGTGCTTTGAAAACTAAACAAAAGAAATTAAGAAGGATGAGGTTAGCTGTGATCATGTGGCCCCAAATTGCAGAAGCTGAGAAAATCAGTGAAGTTAACAAACACCCCATTTCTCTCTTACCACCCTCCTGTATGTCTGTTGGTCATATAACCAGTTCTATAACCATAATCCTCATACTTTTTCAGATCTAATCCACTGGTAGGTAGATTCAGTGCTCTCTGCCAGACCATTTGCTGCAGCTCTCCAGTTATCTCCTACAAGGCTGGATTTAATCTTCTAGTCCTTTAAGAAGAGCTTATGGGAGCAGTTTTCTTTGAGTTCTTACATGTTCAGAAATGTTGGCCTATTGTTTGTATACTTGAGCGACAGTTTGGCTGGATATAAAATTCCTGTTCCACGCTTCCCTTCAGTCTTTGGAGGCATTCCCTCCCTGTCTGCTGGCACGAGATGGGTGCAGAACTTTCTTGGGACGGCCTAACTTTCCCTCACAACTGATTTTGCTCTTTCTGCCAGGCTGCCAAAGGCTTTTTTATGTATTAAGTCCAGGAATTTTACTAGGGCGTATCTTCGTGTTGGCCGTGCTGTAGGCTTTCTCTGGATTTAGTCCATGGGACTTGAGAAATTTCTAGAAATTAAAAATGATTTTCTAAATCTGCCTATCTCTCATTTTGTCTCCAGTGCATTTTAATACTTTGTTTCCATTTCATTTTACTTACTTCTTGTCACTCCTGTCCTCTTTGTCCCTTTTAGCCTTAGCCCTCTGCTGCCCCCAGTTCACTTTCATTTCTCTGAGTTTTTTTCTCTTGCAGCTTTACAGAGCTCTGCCAGTTCGGGTTTTCCCCTCTGTTTTTGCTGCTTTGCAGTCTTGTTTTATAGAGGTAATTGCTTTATTACATCTTCTTTGATTTGCTAATTCACGGCAGAAATGTTAGATGACAGTTTCCATTTGCTGCTGACGCACGCTGCCATCTGTTTCTCCAGTTTCATTTCTCCTTTCTCCACGTAGGGAAGTGGTGCTCGGCCAGGGGTGGTATAGCCCGGTAGGAGGATTTAAAAATGTGCAGGCGTTTCTGGCTGTCACTGTGACTGCAAAGCACCTCTGTCCTTTAGAGCCCAGGGACAGAGGGGCAGGCGGGCAGGCACTGGGAAAACGTCCTCCCCACCTGGGACCGAGCCTGTGGGCTCTCAGCTGCCAGAGACAGGCCAGCATGCAAACAGAACTTACCTGCCTGCCTCAGGTCCCCCGGCAGCCTCTGCCCCTTTTCAGAGCCTGGCCGTGTCCAGGGACGCTCCCACAGGAGGGATTAAGACCCAGTGTACTTGTGCTTTCTCTTTCCCCTCTGCCCACACCCTGCTGGAGCCCCCTCTTGGCAGCCCTCCGGCTCCTCCTTCGTCCTTTGTCGCGGACCTCGCTTCTGTTGGGGTTGGAAGCTGTCTCATACCCGCCCTGCCTCGGGGTGGTTGCAAGGTCTCTCCCGAGAGGGGACTTGGCCACCTCGTGGGGCGCCCCCAGCTGCAGGCCTCCTGGGGGCCGGGCATGCCGTCTCCCGGGCCCCACCCATCCCAAGGGCGCTCTCGAAGGGGCTGGGGGCCGGTCAGAACAAGCCCCTCAGGCAGGGACGCCCCCCACCGTCTGCAGCTCCCAGAGCAGACCTCTCACAGCCCGTGGGGCGGTGGGTGGGGGGCAGGGGGTGCTCGCTCGGGCACAGGCCAGGCCTGGCCGAGATGGGATCTGCATTGTGTAGGAGGCGGGGGGCCTGGCTGGTGGCCCGGGGTCTCCCTCATAGCTCTCCCTGCCCCCCCAGGTGTGCAGCACCCACGAGGTCACCAACCCTGGAATCGCCGACATCACCCTCCGGCCCGACCACAGGATCCTGGCCACCGCGGGCTGGGATGGCCGCGTCCGTGTGTTCCGCTGGAAGACGATGAGGCCACTGGCCGTGCTGGACTTCCACAGGGCCCCCGTCCACTGCGTGGCCTTCGCCACTGATGGGCTGCTGGCCGCGGGCTCTGGGGACGAGCGCATCAGCGTCTGGTCCATCTACCCGGGCCTGTGACGTGGCAGCCACCCACACAGGCTGGGTCTCCTCCAGCCGAGGAGCCGGCCCTCCTTCCATGCAGTGCGCCAGCCCCGGAAAACAAACCTGCGTGACTCCGGCAGTCGATAAAGGACCCCACAGCCAGCCCTGGGTGGCGCCACCAGCCTGGCCACGCCCGTGCACACACACTTTCTTCAGACAGCGGGCATGGAAGGCCCCGGCATGAGTTCTGGGCAGACAGCACTGGAGGTGTCAGCAGGGCGGGTGCAGGGCCTCTCCTGGCGACAAAGGACGCAGCACGGGCCATGTCACACGTCCACGAGGTGGTGCAGGGAGGGGCGGTGGAAGCTTGGAAATGGGGATGGGGCCTGACAGCAGATCCCCACGAAGCTGGGGCCGTGAAGCCCAGGTCCATGGGCTTTGCCAAAGGCAGAGCAGATGCGGCCCGGGCTGGAGACAGCACCACGGCCTGCTCCGAGCAGCTGGGCCCGCAGAGACCTGCAGTGCTGGCTGGACGTGAAGTCCTACGGCAGCTCAGAGGCCTGGCCCTGCCACCTGGCCAGCACCTCCAGGACCCACGGCCCTTTCCCAGGGGGTGGGCCTGTGCAGGAACAATTCCAGGCGACTGGTGTGGCAGAGTTCTAGCTCGGCCCCCATGGTGGGGTGGCCACCGAGGGACCCCCACACTGCAGGAGGGCTGGGAAGGAGCAGCAAGCTCCATTTCAGCCTGGTGCCCGCCCCAGGGGACCCGCCCACTGCCATTAGCAGCCAGGACAGGGACAGCCCTGCCTCAAGGCAGGGGACAGAGCCCGCCCTGGGCTGTGAGGGTCAGAGACGATTGACAGGCATGTTTGATCCCAAAGCAGCCCCCTACTCCCTGCAGGCATCCGCGTGCCGGGGCGGGGCGGAGCCTGGGCTGTGGACTCACCCATGTGTGGCGCACTCCACGGGGCGGTGGACATGGCTTCTGCAGCCTCGCTTGGAACCAGTGCTGTGTCTCCGGAAGCCCCCACTGCCGCGGGGCCTGCCGGGCCCTCAGCTTGCGCCGGGGTGCTGGGTCGTGAAGCCCCATGCCATTGGACCCCTCTGTCCCCTCCCCATCAGCATCGCCACACTTGCAGAGACCAACTCTGCCAGCCACCACAGAGGCGAGTGCTCCAGTTGCGGAGGCTGCTTGGCCTTACCGCGGGGTTCATCAGCTCCCAAGTCCTCCATCCCAGGCTGTGACAGTGTCTGCACTGAGGCAACAGCGGGGCGGTCCCTTCCCTGAAGAATGGCTTGGGCCCCTCCAGCCTGCATCCAGGCACATGGCGGCGTCTGCCGGCCCTGCTCCCCAGGTGCGTGGCTGCAGTTTCGGGCTCCGTGGCCTTCTCTCTGCTCTCCATGTGTCCTCCATCCCAGAAGGGGCTCCAGGAGGAGGGTCAAGGCCTGCCTCCCCTCGGCCGGGAGAACTCGCAGGCCCTCCCCGCAGCTGCAGGTGGGCCCTGGGATCAGCCCGGAAAAGCTGCGTGCTTGGAAGTAGTAGGAAGGTACTCCTCGTGGCATCAGCCCTTGTCTGCCACTCTGTGTTTACATTCCGTGGGCCAAAAGTCCAGGCATGTAATTGCCATGGTTTGCTAAACCCAACCGGCATCACTCCTGTTGACTCTTCAGGACACCTGGAGCCTCTATGAAGGTTTCATGCACTAGGTTTGCCTTCCAGGAACCTCTATTCCCAGAGGGTTCCTGGGTCAGATGAATCCTGAAACCCAGAGTGTCCAGCCTCTCCAGAGTTATCAGTTAGCTCCATCCCCCTATCCTTTAGTGTGGACACCCCTTCTCACCATGGAAAAGTCAGAGCAGGCATTGCCCAAGGATCCCTGTAGACTGGGAGAAGGATCAAAGGAGAAGGAGGCAGTATAACAGAGAAAATGGGACTTAACCATCGAGTATGACTGCTGAGTCACTATATGAATATTCCTTCTGGTCTCCAGGGTGTAGGAGCTAGCTAGAAGGAAAAATCTGAGATGGTGGAATGGTGGCCCTTGAGAAGCTGGCGTCTGTTGTAACTACATGTTGAACTGTGCTTTGAAAATTATTGCTTTTTTTTTCTTCTTTGCTTTGCTTTGGATATGTTAAATTTTGCAATAAAAAAAATTAAAAAAGATTTTGTTAAAGTCCAGGCATGGCCTATCCCGGTCCTCAGCCCAGGGTCCTGCAAGCCACATCTGAGGTCTGGTGTGGGGGGCATTCTGGGCGCTAACTCACCCAACCCCAGGGCCTCCCGGCCAGGCAGTTACCAAACACCCCACCTGGCAGCTGGCCGCCCCCCGCCCCCCCCCCCTGCCCCAGCACCCCATAGCTGGGCAGGTGGGGCCTGCAGCTGGGGCTGTGGAGAGCTGCACAGCAGCCCTGGGTCTCGTACGCAGTGGGCGCCCGTCTGGGCCCGGAGACTTAAAAGAATGTTCCAGAGAGCCTGGGAGGCTGGGCTGTCTGCGGGGCAAGCCGTGGCTGGGTGGTGGCGTGCAGCCCTGTGCCCCTCTGTGAGTGATGTTCAATCAAGTGTTTCCCGCCCTTACCTCTGCCAAGAAGCCACCGGCACCCTCTGCACAAAAGAACTGTTTGCACAAAGCAAAACGCACCTTCGGGGGATCTTTAGAAATGCTTCACACTCAGCCAGCTAGAACTTCACACCAAATCCCAGTCTTAGAGCTACAGCCTGGCCCGGGTGAGACCTGAACCTGAGCCCGCCCTGCACCTGCCTGCAGTGGGGGGAGCCTCCCAGGTGCTGGCGGTCCCCCCGCCTCGCCCTTTAGCCCAAGGCCCCCCATCCCACTTCTAGGGGGATACCACGGGGTGGGGGGAGATCCCACAGGCAGCTCCAGCTTCCCCCAGGTCAGCGAGCGATGGCTCTGTCTTCACCTGCTCGTGTCTGGGACCCAGGAGGAGCCAGATGGGAAGGGGGCAGCTGGGCAGGGGGACTGCGCAGTTGTGGAAGTGGGGCAGGTGCATTCGCAGAGGCACACCACATGCCCGTCTCACTGCCCCAGAGGCTCCCCGACAAGAGCCTTGGGGGGAATTAAAGCCACGCACTGCAAGGAAGCAGCTTGTGGCACAGGAGAAAGCTGGCAGAGACTCATGACTTTCCAAGGCAATGCTTTCATCATCCATCCTTGCTAGGAGGGCGCAGGGGGCCATGTTTCTATCCCCACCCGGCACCCCACTGCGCCCAGAACCCCACATGCACCCTGTACCCCCACACCCCACATGCACCCAGCATCCCACGTGTACCCTAGACTCCCACGTGCACCCAGCATCCCCTGTGCACCCCACATGCACCTGGCACTCCACATGTACTCTGTATCCCCATGCCCCACATACACCCAGCACCTCATGCATACCCAGCACCCCACATGCACCCTGTACTCCCACGTGCACTCTGTACTCACACGTGCACCCAGCACCCCAGGTACCCCATGTGCACCCAGCACCCCACGTGCACCCAGCACCCACCACCTCATATGCACCCCATGTGCACCCGGCACCCACCACCTCATATGCACCCCATGTGCACCGGGCACCCAGCACCCCACTTTGGCTGGCAGTCCCTGCCCTGAGTGGGGCCAGCAGCACTTTCCCTGCTTTGGGGGCAGAGCTGAGTCGCCACGGAGCCCCCGTGTCCCCCAGAGCCCGTGTGCAGCCACAATCCTCAGTCACGGTGGCTGCCCAGGCCAGGCGGGTGGCCGGGACCCTCCACGGTGCTCACACAGGCAAAGCTAAAGCCGCCGGGAAGTCTGCCTGGCACCTGGGCAGGCACGACTGCAGATGCTGCCTGCTCGGGTCTCAGATCTGGAGTGTCAAGAAACGCGGTGGCCTCTTTCCATCTCGTCAGCAGCTGCCTGCTGGTGTTGGAGGAACCACCAAGACGCAGGGCGTGAGTCCGCCGTCCTCCTGTGCCTGCAGGGTGTGGGGTCCCCATGGCAGCGGCTGGGGCCAGGGGGTCCCCTCCCACATTTGCACCCAGCAGGTGGCACGGGGGGCTGTCGGGTAGGTGCAGCCACATCCCCAAAGCAGGCTAGTCCTTGTGTCGCTCTGTGTAGTGAGCAGGACTTCACCAAGACTCCTGGAGGTGGCGGGCAGGGAACCCAAAGCGGGGACACTACCCCAAGCATCTTCGACAGGTGGTAGCGGCTCCACCACCCATCGTTCTAGAACACTAGTGGGTGTTTCCAAGAGAAAGGACAGTGCCCCAGGCTCTCCCACCCACTCAAAACACAGACCTCGGCGCCCAGCACAGGGGACCCCAGAGCCAAGCCCCGTTGCCCCAGGACTGGATGCCGTTTTGCAGGAAGTCTGTTCAGAAGCTTTAAACCTCGGGACAGTGTCACAAACACACACAAAGAAGCATGAGAAAGAAACAGAAAATTTAAAACCAAAGCTCCATGCTTTCAGAAGCAGTTCTAGTGGCTTTTTCTCATGCCACATGCGTCCTTCCTAAGATGCCCAAGACATTCTCAGGTCTGGTGTGTCCAGCTTGTGAATGATTTACAAGTGTTTTTAATGAGCTTGCCATCAGGGTTTAAATCCTGGGAGGAATTTACCATGTCATATCCATAAATTTGAATTCATCAGCTGAGCTCGCTGGCATATGCGTGTGTAGAGAATTGCTTCATGCATACCTGTCTTAGTTAAGCCAAGTCCTTAGATACCCACGGACTCAGCCCAACATTTGTTGGCTCCAGGTTTTGGAGGCCAGAAGTTCAAAATGCAGGTGTGGGCGAGGCCGGGCTTTCTCCTGAAGCCCACAGCTCACCGCCATCCCTGGGCAGCCTGCTGCCAGCTCTGCTTCCCATCGCCACCTGGCCACCATCTGCTCCTGGGTCTGCTCTGCCGGCTTTCCCGCCAAAGTGTGGCCTTTTCTGAGCACGTCCAAATTTCTTCTGCTCATAAAGTCCCCCAGTAATGCGGCTTAAGATCCACCCTCAGTCGGCTGGCCATGCCTTGAGCAGAAATAACATCTCCCAGAGGCCGTTTGCACAGAGGGTCCACACCCAAACCCGCTGTCTTCGTTCGGGCGCGTAATTCAATCTCCCCGAAGTGCAGTGTTTTCATCTCAGGGACGTATTTGGGCGATGAGCATTGTTCAGTTTGCAAATTGCAAGCACAGGTCAAAGGAAGAGGAAAACCTAATGTGCGTGCACACACGCACGCATGTACCCCGTGTCCTGCCCGGTTCCAACATTACATGAAGGCCTCACTGTTCCCCCAACCTGTCATGGGGTCCAGGAGAGCTCCCCACAAGCTGCCCCCAGCCTGCCTCTCACCCCACAGGCCTCTGGTATATTCCAGAGACTCCAGCAGCCCCCAATGTGCATGCCAGGGCATCTTGGGGCTGCCGGGTTCCTGTCTAGAACAGGGGTGACAGCACCCTCAAATGAGAACACGGATGGAAGCATGTCACTTCCTTCTCCGAGACGGATGCCAAACATCCCTGCCAAGCGGCCGGCTCAGCCATGGACACCAGTTGCTGGCCTAATAGCTGGACAGCATGGTCCCACAGCACGTGGCCCAAAAGAAAAGAGGCAGGGTCAAGGGATTAAAATGTTCCTTTATTTCTAAAACAACAACAAAAAAAATAGGAACATGCTATTTTTCTAATTAGGAATAAATGAATTCTAAAGCTCTTCCCCAGCTCACCAGGATGTTAAAGGGAGGAGAAGGGAGAGAAGGAGGGAGAAGGAAAAGAGGAGACTCTCACACCAGACTGGGGCAAAACCAAAGGAAACGGGGAGCAAGGAAGGCCTGGCAAGTTGTCCCTGACGCACGCACATGTAACTGACCCTCGGCTTTGTGAGATCTGACAATGGCTTATGGTTACGTTTCTGCCACCCTGTGTGCGCCCCCAGCCCCAGCACCCCCTCACCTGCTCCCCACACAGAGACTCTGCCTTTTCCAGAACGTTCTCTCGATGGATGGTGCGACGAGGTGTGGCCCCTGCTGTGCCCATCCCCCACCTTGGCGTGACGCCCTCGAGGCCCAGCCTGCTTGGACAGCTGCCGTGTTGACCCCTTGGCCATGGAGGACACCTGGCGGGACCGGCGGGGACCCCCTGGGTGGCGGGGGACAGCGGCTGGGGACACTCGTGTTCAGGTTCTCGGAAGGAGCCGCTTCCTTCCTCTTGTGCCATACGCCCCTCCTGGAGACCCAGGGGCAGCTCCCGTGGGCATCTGCCCTCTACCGCCGTGGGACGTGAGCTGTTCCGAGCAGAAGCTGAGAGTCTTTCATTCATTCGGTAGATACCGGCCGAGCTGTGCCGGTATCCCACTCTCTGCCCTCCTAGAGCCCAGGGTTCTGCCCACCCCAGGCTGATGCGGTGGACCCCCACACCTGAGAAAGAGAGATGGCACGGTGAGGGAGACACCCAGGCAGGACGGGAGGGCTCGGGTGGGGGGCAGTAGGGACCCCAGGGTAGGAGGCGGTGGGGGGGCAGCCCTGCTGTCCTCCTCCAAACAGCGGGTCTCTCCGTGGTTTCAGGGGCCACAGCAGGTGAACCCCTGACCTGGAGACGCTAAGGGACTGTCACTCAAGCAGCAGGACAGGTTTCGGTAAGCTCGGCCTGAGCAGCGTCTGCCCACTGCGGACAGATCAGGCTCTTTGTGCATCAGGAGATGTTTCCGTTTTTAAACCTGAGCGCTCTGAAAGTTATTCACCTGGGCATGATGGGGGGTGGGGTGGGGGGCACTGTCCTCAGGAAGCGTCCACTCTCACGGGGGATGAGAGGCAAGCCTGGGACCCTCCCAAGGGATGCCCAGAGGCTCTGGAGTCCAAGCCCTCCCTGGGTTCTGGAAGTTTCCAGCTGCAGGACTCAGGAGAGCAGAAGGGTCGGGACCGGCCACCAGCCAGCAAGGAGGCACGAAGGGTGCTGCTTGGGGGCACCAGGGGACGGGGAGCCACCAGAGAGAGGCCCCCCAACACCCCTGCCCTTGTGTGCCACCCTCCCCGGACTAAGGACCAAGGCAGGGAGGGTCCCAGGCCATCGTGCTTTTGAACAAAGCCACGTATTTGTCTCGGGCCTCTGACCCCTCTCCACACTGTCATCAGAAGGGCAATTATTTGCGTGGCAGTGGCGGCTTCCCCTTCCACCCATGGGAGACTGGTGGGTGCCGGGCCTGCCCGCAGCAGGGCAGCCCCCGGGGAGCCCAAGGACGGCAGCTCCTGCTGAACGAGCCCTCGGGACCCAGCCCGGAGCTGCCACCACCCCAGCTGGGCTGTGTGACCAGCTCAATAAAAGGCGCTGCCTTGGGGAAAAGCCTAGAAAGCTTATTTGGGGATAAAGAGCAGGTTCCAAAATAAGTAAAAAAAAAAAAAAAAAAATGCGGAGGGGAACTGAGGTTGGGGGCGGGGGAGGGGTGCCCTGTACGTGACAGTCAGTATCCCGTCCTGGGAAGGGCGGGGTCGCTGGGCCCCCAGGCGCTGAGGTCAGCCTCAGTGAGGGGGGAGGGGCGCGCACGCCCCAACGACGCGACCACTTGGCCAGTCCAGCGCCCCATGGGGAGCCCCGGGGCTTCGAAGGAAAAAGCAATCCCCCCTAAACAGAGGCGCCCCCGTCTCAGAGATGTGGACATTTGGAGCGGCAGGTGTGGGTGGGGCCTGCATGCATCCAGGGCGAGGCAGCCACCCCCACCCCCAGGCTGGCCCCGGGATTTCCTGCCCTGTGTATGCAATTGACAGCCGATAAAGGACGCAGGCCCCGGCACTGCTCGCGATAATTAAGGGGATCGTTTAATGACTGCGCTTACGGTCTAGGCGTTCCCCCACCCCCACCCCACCCCCACCCCCTGCAGCGGGCTTTAAACGAAATGCCTCTGTTCCGCTCCGCTGCTCCCCACGTGCAGACCTGGCAGCTCTTAAAGAGACGCTGCGTCTTCAAAGCTTCGCCTCCCGACCCATCTGGCTGGAAGTCCTGCAAGGAGCAGGAGAAGGAATGGAGTGGAAGGGGCCGTGGATGTGTGCACACGAAGAGTGGGGTGGCACTGGGGGCAAAACGCTGGCCTCCCTGGGCCACGGCGGGGTGCACAGGTGCCTGGAAGGGCTGGAGTCCCACTGGGTAAGGCGATCGGACTCCACCCACCCCCCACCCGCGCTGAGGGGATTCGGGGCATGGTGGGACGGGTGCAGCCTGCGTCTCCAGGTGTACAGGAGCTCGACTCTGCCCGCTGGGGACCCGTGAAAGCACACGACTGGGGGAAACCCACGTGCCACTCCTCAGAGCCCTCCAAGGCCACAGGGGCTTCTCGGCATCATGGTGGTGGGGAAACTGAGGCATGGCGTTCCTACGCAGCCCCCAACGCTGCCTGAAGAGGCAACTGGAGCGGCCTCCAGTTCCAGGTCCGGCTGCACACCTGCCCCTCGCTGGAATCGTGGCTTGCATCCTCTGGGATGCCGAGTTTCTGGAAAAGTCCCCCACCACTGCCTTCTGTCCACCAGGCCTAACCTCTCCCATGCCACGTAGTTGCCCACTACTCCTGCAGGGTCCCGTACCCCTCCTGCCCTCTGCATCCTCAGCACTCCCCTCAGGGAAAGCGCCACCCGCTTCGCCAGACGGAGAGGCCGGTCCCCGTGGGCAGGACACCTGCAGCCCCATAAAGTCATGCGGTGCTGCCAGACGTGCAGCTGGCCAGGCCCGGAGCCTCCCCAGCCAGTGTCCACCTTGGTGCCAACAAGGTGGGGCCATCACTGTTCCTGGTGGGGAGCCGGGGGGGGCTTCCACAGGGACAAGCCGGGAGAACCAGCCAGTACAGGGTGCGGCTGAGCGGCCGGCCTCCAGGCAGTCCCCCCAAAACACCAGATTTGGCCTTTCGAGACGCCAAACAGCCGCTGAGGTCTCCCCACACATTTCTGGGAGCTGGAGTAGTGTGTCGGTGAGATGGGCCCCAGAGCTGAGGAATGCCGCTGCCGTGGGTGCTGGGGGGCTGCAGCCCGCCCCCCACCTCCAAAACCGGGGAGCGGGTCTGCGGTAGGATGGCCCAGTGGCAGCCAGGGTCTGGGGCTCCCGGGACCCCTTATTCGAGACCCAAAGGCATGAAAGAGGAGGTGCACAGGGCCCATCATCCACTCCACTTCCACGCTGGGCCTCGCTTCTTTCCAAGATTGAGAGCAGAAGGGCGCAAAGTTCCTGCCAGCCCAAGCTGTGACTCGCCACGGCCATGGCCTCCCCGGAATCGTGGCAGCCACACGCCTGGTGGCCAGCTGATGCACCCACAGCGAGAAGCCTGGGATAGCTCCTCAGCTGCTGGGGGGCCCACGGAGGAAGTTTCCGGGGCGGCCAGTTCCCAAGGGAAGTTGAGGGCCACCCAGACTCGGCCCCCACGAGGACGTCAGCTGCCCACGGTGCGACGCACGAGAGAGCGAGGCGTGGTGTGCCCCGAAAATACAGAGCCCGAAGTGGAGGCTGCAACCGACTGGGGTGTCCCCTGCTGCTGCCAAGGCTGCAGTGGGGGGTGGCCACGCTTCACGGGGTTGGGGTCAATGCTAGACCCCCAATAATAATATTGACTGTTATTTGATTTGAATGAATGAAAGAAAACTTAGGTGCCGGGGACTGTCCCAGCCTCTTTTCTGGCGGCTCCGACCACAAAAGGACATGGGATGGGGGGGGTCAGGGGGGTGGCTGCTGCGTGTGGGAAACTGTGGGAAACCCCTCCCTGTTGACTCATTCACACTTCCTGGCTACAGAAGCTCCTTTCAACGTTCTGACAACACGGCCGGAGAATAAGGAAAGGGAACAAGGGGTGGCGGTGACCACAGCAAGAATTCCTAAGGAGGTGGGAGAGAAAAAGTTCCCTGGGATGCAGGGGACCCCCCCACCCCAGGCTGAGAGTTGGCTTTCGAGTTAGAGGCAAAGGGTTCTCCAGTGAAATGACTTACAAGTTGGGGGAAAGAGCAGCAGGAAGTGAGAGAAAGCCCATCCAGAGGAGGGAGGGAGGGTCTGAGGAAATGCAGAGGCTTAGGTGTCCACCCTGGATTGAGGGAAAATCTGGGCCAGTGCCTGCCCCCCCCGTCCCCACTGACCCCCCCACAAGCTGCCACATGCCCAATGAACGATCCCCTCCCGGGACCCCCTCCAGCACAACCCCGTAAAAAGAGAAAAGGAAAAAAAGCTTAACTGGCCACATACCGGACAACAGAGTGGTTCTTGGTTTTGACGTCTGATGGCTGGGGGCATGGGGGGTTATGTCCGGTAATAGGGAGTGGGTCACCCAGACCCTTTCTTTTACCGTGAGTTCCCCCACCGTTGACAAATACTACGGGGGGCATTTTTATTTATCCAGAGGAAGTCGCTTCTCACCGTAGCTTTGAACAAAACTGAAATGGAGGTGTCTCTAACGGCAGCTCTCCCCACTGCAGTCCCCAGGCCTGCCTGGGTGCTGGATGGCTGCTTCCCAGCCCAGAGACCCCCAGCATGTCCTCGGAGGGAAGGTGGGGGTCTCCGACCTTAAGCCCCCCATTCCTGCAGACTCCGAGGGACCCCCATCTCCCGGGGCGGGGAGCTGGCCATGGCAGGCAGCTATCTGTTCCCTGGGTGCCCTTTGAGGCTTTTGGGGTGGGGACCCACCTCCAGCAGTCCAAGAGGCAAAGGGTGGCCAACCCCACCCCACCAATTCCCCCGTCAATCTCCAGGGCACGGCTCCGGCTGTCCCATGGCTAGGGCTGGACCCGTGGTCACTTCACGCCACCAGGATAAGCGAGTCTGTTTAGGACCACCCAGTCCTCCTCTATCCCCGTCCAGGGGACCAGGACACCAAGGCCAGCACGCCAGGTCCACACCTGCGAGGGGGAGCCACGAGCCGGGGGGGGGGGTGCCGGGTGCTGGCAGTGGCTGGTAGCACACAGGGACAGACGCGGAGGCAGGCTGCAGCGCCTCGGCCACTTGCATTTCCCGTCGTCTGTGACCAAGTCTGCAGCCTCCACGAAGGTCGGCTGTCAGCTCTTCCTGCCTGGGCTCAGGAAGGGATGGATCAAAGGGCTTCTCTGGCCCAGGCCCTGGGGCTGAATTCGCCCACAGAGGCCCCTCGGCCACCTGGCCTGGGAAAAAGTGCTGCCCAGACAGGTTTCGAGATGACTCACGACCGCTGTCATTGAGCTCCTGCCCGGGCCACCCCGTAGGGACACTGACAGCAAAGAAAGTCAACAAACAGGGGAAGCGCAGGCCTGGGCTGGGGCCGCCCGTGCCAGTGCTGGGAGCTCAGGCTCGTTGGAGAATAGGGTGGGCGCTCCCCCTTCCCGGCAGCAGGGCCACCCCCTCCCGCCTGCCTGTCCCCCTCCAACTGTGCCCTGTCGTGACCCTTAGTCCCCACTTCCCTGGAACAGCACACCAGCCCTGCATGGTCCTGAAAACTAGCCAGCCAGGCGCGCGGGCCAAGGCTCTGGAAGAGGGACCACAAACTGCAGGTGTGAAAAATTCAAGTAAAAAGTCCCGGGAGGTGGGGGAGGGCAGTCTGCACACCTGGGGCTGGGGGCTGAGGGATTTGGGGTGAGTGCACACTCTGGAACTGACAGCCTAGGGGAGGCTGGGTGAATGCACAGGGTGGAATTGGGGTGGTGGGGAGTCAGGGAGCCGAGAAGCACAGGTATGGGGGTGGGGGCGAGGGTGTGAAGAGGCCCTCCCCTCCCCTGCTCCCTTCTCAGGACTTCTGCGAGAGGGAGGGTGCACGGAGGGGGTGGGAAAGCGCGACCCAAGGGATCAGGTGGCAGGGTGAACCCCCCTACCCCCCCACACAGACCCCTGCTCCGCGGAGGACCTGATCTGCTGAGAAGACCCCCTAATTCCCCCAGCCGCTCTGGACTCGCGCCCCCCAAGCCACACACACCCCCGCGAGCCCAGTGGGGCGCAAATAAGTGGACACGGAGGCAGCTTCCAAAAGAGGCGAAACCGTTTATCGACTCAGCGCCGGCGCGGTTTATCTACACTTATCTACACCTATCTACACATATCTACACCGCCTGCAGACGGCGCTCTCGAGCCGTCTACGCTGCAACTACCGGCCGGCCGGGGAGGGCGACGCGGTCTCGGGGTGGGGGGCGCGGGGAGGGGGTGGGGTGGATAATAAATAGCACTTCCTTCCGCCTCAGACCGGGCGCTTTGGCACAGGCGGGCGGGGACCCCGCGGCCCTCGGGGCTGGGCGGGGTAGGGGGTGAGGGGAGGGCCCGCGGGGGCCCGGGCGGACGGGCGGGGGGTTGGGGTGGCCCGCGGGCCGCCCCGCATTATCTGGGGCAGTAGTCGTAGGAGGCGGGCGGCGCGGCCCCGGCCGACGAGTACATATTGGCTGCGGCGGCGGCGGCGGCGGCGGCGGCGGCTGCGGCGGCCGCGGCTGCGGGACTGACGGCCGGGTGGTGGTGCGCGTGCGGGTGCGGGTGCGGGTGCGCGTGCGGGTGGTAGCCGTGGCCGCGCAGGCCGGGCAGCGGGTAGGGCGCCGGCCGGCTCTTGGCCCCGAGGTAGTGATCGTAGGCGGCCGCGGGGTACTTGTAGGGGTGGTGGTGCAGGGGTTCGGACGCGCCGGGCGCCTCCAGGCGCAGCTCGGGGTGCGGGGGGCTGGGCCGGCCCCCCGGCGCGCAGGGCAGCGCCACGAGGCCCCCCGGTCCCGCGGTCCCCGGCAGAGCGGGGCTCAGCACCCGCGCCAGCAGCTGTGGGGGGTGCGCCGGGTCCCCAAGCACGGCCGGCGCGCCCGCGTCGCGCTCGAATTCTCGCCGGGCTTCGGCCGCGTCTGCGGGGAGCGCCGAGGGGGTGAGCGCCCCGCCGCGGGGAGGAAGACGCGCTCGGGGACGGGGCGGGGTGGGGGTGGGGGTTGGGCGCCCTAACCCTACTCTCCGAACCACCCGAGGGCTCGGGATCGGCGGCCCCCGGGCCCTCCCCAGGGGCCCCGCGTCCCTCCGCGAGCGGGAGGGCGGGGCGGGCAAGGGCGCAGCCGTCGGGAGGGCCGGGCGGGCGAGTGCGCGCTTGCCCGCCGCCGCCACCGCCGCCGTCGTTGTGCAACCGGCGCGAAGGCCACGAGCGCCCCGGGGCCGCGGGCAGAGACTCGGGCACGGTCGCCGGCCCGGGAAGGAGCGCGCGCGGGGCTGCGGGCCGGATCGCACGAGCGCGACCCTACCTTTCTCCGCGCCGTTGGGCTGCGTGGGGGAGGCCACGGGGTTCCGCGAGCGCGCGAAGGCGCTCAGGAGCGGCAGCGCGCCGGGCCGGTGGTTGCGCGGCCTGCGGGAGGGTGGTGGGCGGCGGGTCAGCGCGGCGCCTCGGCCGGTGCCCGGGTGCACGCCGCTCCCTCCTCGGCGGACACTCACCAGTCCTCGGGGTCGCAGTCCCGGAAGCCTTTGGCGAAGGGGTTGCTGGCGATCTTGAGCTGCGTGATCTGCAGGAGAGGAGCGTGGGCAGCGGCTCGGGACCCCCCGCCGCCCGCCACCCACCCACTCCACCCGGCGCGGCTGGGGCCGTCTCGCGCTGCGACCCCACGGCTCCCACCCCCATGGAGCTTGCGCCTCTCTTCCGCAGCAAGAGGCCTGGGGAGCCCCCTCTCACGCCAACGAACCCCTCTTTTCCGTCCCAGGAAGGGGGGACTGGGACCCTGCGTCCCCGGGTCGGGGAGGGGCGCGCGGTGGCTCTGCCCGGCCTCCCACCGCCTGCTCTGTGCAGGGGACTCGCGCCTGGGAATCCGGGCGAACCGCGCGCATCAGGCCCCTGATGGGGAGTTTCCGGAGTGGTTTGGAAAACAAACTTTCAGGCCGCAGTGACAGTTGCCGCTTGAGGGGTCAGGCTGATAGGAGGCCGGGCTGCGGGGCGGGCGGGAGGGGAGAGGAGGGGAGGGGCCGGGCGTTGCGTGCCCTTGGGGGTCGGAGTGTGCGGGGTTGCGCGCCCTCGCGCTCGCGGGAACCCCCAGCCGGCCGCCCCCAGCCGCCTGCGCCTCCTTCCCCGCTTCCCCCCCTGCCACATACCCCCGGGACGGGCGGAGCGCGCACGCGAGCCAGGCGGGGAAGGCGGCCCCACGGCCCCCCGGGGGTCTCCCCGCGGTCCCTCACCCGGTGATTCTGGTACGCCGTGACCGCCGTGAAGCGCGTCTCCTCGAAAACGAAGGTTTTGAAATTCTCCTCGGCGTATTTCTCGCTGTCCTTGCGCGGGTCCACGTAAACCACGTGGAAGCGGGGCTGGTACCGGTGCATGGAGTTCAGAATAATCTGAAACGCAAGGCCGGCCGGCGGGCTCAGCTCCTGCAACGGGGCTGCCCAGGGCATCCCCTGCTTGCGAGCCGGGCACCGGGCACCGGGGCTTGGGGTGGGGTGGGGGAACCCCGCGACGGGGAGGGCTGGAGAGAACTGAGGAATGCGGGGTGGGGGTGGGGGAACCCGGAGTCCTGGAGTCTCGGAGTAAGGCAGCCGCCACGGGACGCCACCTCCCCGGGTTCGATTGCACCAAGCCTCCTGCTCCCCCCTTCACACCCCCACCCATGCCAGTTGGAGAAAATGTCCAGCACAGGCTCAGGAGTGAGGGTGTGGAGAGGAGAGCAGCCCCTGCTCCCAGCCCAAGGCCCACCAGGCCATGGGAGCCCCGTTTCCACTGGTTTACGTGGGGACCATCTCCCCGCTGGATCGGTGGCTCCCCGGTGGGGTGGGGGTGGGGGTGACCCCACGGGAGCCTGGGGGCAGGGGTCCCTCACGTGGCCATTGTCATCCAGCAGGTTGTTGGTCAGTTTGAGCTTGTCGAAGGACACAATCTGCTTCATCCACTGGGCGCCCTTGGCCGGCGAGTCCGGGTGGTAGTGCACGCGGCCCGGCGTGGCGGGGTCTGCCTTCCCGGCCACCAGCCAGGAAGAGCTGTGGAAGGCGTACCTGGGGGCGGGGGGGGGAAGGAAAGGGGGGCGCCCCGCGTCGGGGTGTCAGGCTGGGGGTGCCCTGAGACGGCCTTGCTCCTTAGGCGGAGTCTTTTCCCGGGGGTAGAGTGGCAAATGCGCAGGATTATGGGGGCGCAGCCACACACAAACACACACACACACAAAAAGAACCGGTAAACTCCCGCCCACCCCCTAATTCACAAACCAGGATGGAGGCGGGGGTGTGCCCGGAGCCCCGGGGGCTGGGGGCTGGAGGGGGGTGGACAGGCCAGGCTCCCAGAGCGAGCCCCGTTTCGCCGCATGCGGGTCCGCCCTTCCAAGAGCTTCCCGGATTCCGGCCCGCGCCGTCGGCCTGAGGCGCAGGGCGGTCCACGCTCGTTTTATTAATTGCTGTTAATTGTCCGGGCCGCCGAGGCCCGCCCTGTATAATCTCTCTCCCGGCCACCCCACCTTTCCTGCCAGGCTGGGGCCCCTCACACCCCCAGGGAAGGGGGAAGGGGCTGCAGGGAGCGCCTGGGGCGGGGGAAGGGCCAGGGCTGATGGAGGGGATGTCTAACCTGGATCAGGGGACCCCAGCCACAGCCCCTGTGGCCAATGGGAGGTGGGGGTGGGCGCTCCTGGGAAGGACTGGGGATGGGGCCCCAGGGTGCGGAGGGGCAGCCGGAGAGCGGTGGACAGCAGGGCCGGGGGTGGGGCTGGGGGTTCCCATGCATGGACCCGGCCCGTGGGACCCCCCGGGGCAGCGGGCGCTCACCGGTAGCGCTTGTCATCTACGGGCACAAAATCCATGAGAAGCATGTAGTCGGCCATAGGGTCCATGCCGAACAGTTTTACTTGGAAGGTGGGAAACATGCGCCTGTGGGGTCAGGGCTGGGGTCACCTCGGGCAGGGGAGTA
Organism: Myrmecophaga tridactyla; assembly: GCA_004026745.1. NCBI lineage: Eukaryota > Metazoa > Chordata > Mammalia > Pilosa > Myrmecophagidae > Myrmecophaga > Myrmecophaga tridactyla. Next base: position 2,357 of record PVIY010012429.1, on the reverse strand, counting down.
GCAGGGCAGCCCCCCCACCCCCACCCCACGCCACACAAAGGGTGGCCCCGTACCCCTCTACCCATGGCCCCTCCATCTCCTCTCTCCCCTCCCTTTCAACTGCAGCCCCCTGCCCTCCTTTGCGGAACCCCGGCACTGGCTCTGAAGCCGGGCCTCCACGCCTCTCCTGCCTCCAGCCCACGGTGGCTTCCGCCACCTTGGCCTGCGAAGACCCGGCTTGGCCCTTCCCCGTTCCCAGCGAGCCTCTGCTCCCGAGCCAGCCCAGCGGGGCTCCCAGGACGCAGTCCCTCAGCTTTCCGGCCCCCGGTGGAGCCTCCTCTGTCTCGGTCTCGGGCGCTCCCGGTTCCAACAAAGTGAAACCGGCATGGCCTAGGTGACTCCGAAGCCGTGCACGGAGCCTGTCCCGCAGCGCCCCGGCAAGGCCTTGGAGCCACAGACTGCCCCACCTCCCTCTCTCTGCAGGGACCCTCACGAGCCCACTTCCCACAGACTGTGCTCCCTAGGCCGCGCCTTCCTGCTCCCCTAAATCTCCCCCTTCTCCCTGGGTCCTGGCTCCGTGTCTGGTGATCCCCCACCAGGCCCTGGAAAGGCCCCTGCAGGGAAATCAGATAGACCGCCGGGCCTGGCCTGGGCCCTGGAGAGCCAGCAGCGGCCGAGTCCCTCGCCCTCTGGGGGCAGCGGGCAGCTCACAGGTGCCCAGGAGCTGGCCCTCGAGAGGGAGCTCCCTGCCACCCGCACCCAAAGCCCATGCCGGCCGCGGGGTGCTGCAGAAGTTCTGCCCCAGGGTGAAGCCAGGCCTTGCTGGGCTCGGGGCAGGCGGGCTGTCCCAGGACGAAGGAGGCACGGGCCGCAGGCCTCGTCCCCTGCCTGGGGGACACCAGGGGGGTGGCCAGGAATGGCATGGAGGGCCCCGGGAGCCGCAGCCGAGCACAGGCCCTGAGCTCCCCAAGGAGGACGGCGGGAATTGGAAAGGGAAACCGCCAGCAGCTCTGCAAACAGGCCGTGGCTGCTCTCAGCTACGCGGACCCGGGGAGCTGGTGTCTCCGTGTGTATATAGACACAGCCCGGCACCGGCCTTTGTGTGCTGGTCAAATTGGTGGCATCGCAAAACTTGTTCCCCTTCTCTCTCAGCCCTTAAAACAAACACAGGCCCATTCGAAGTCACCGGGGCCCGCACGATCCCCGGAAACTTAGGCCCGAGAAGGCCCAGCAGCCACTGCCACCGCTGCAGAATTCCCTGTTTCAAAGGATCCCAATTCCCCCCAGAAAATCATCCTGATTGTTGCCCCGCCGCCCCCATTTGATTGTGCCCGCATAGACTGAACTCGGGGAACCCACAGCAGGACGTTCCCTTGGGTGGCACACACCACCCGCCGGCTTCCTCCCCTGGCCGGTGCGCGCCTTCCGAGGCACCGGTGGCCGGGTAGGGGGGCTTGCGGGTGGCCGGCGCTGTCGCCTCCGGGGCCCGGGTGGCGGTCGCTGGAGCCGGGATCGCTGAGAGCGCCTGAGCCCCGGCGGGGCCCGAAAGAGAGAGAGCCAGCCAGCCAGCCAGAGGGGCTCGCCCCGCAGGTGCCGGGGCCCTCCAGCCCTCCCCCACAGCCCCATCCGGCTCCCGGGCTCCCTCGGCGTGGAGACGCCCGCGGTGCGCGGCCCAGCGGCGCGCGGGGCGAGGGTGGGGAGTGGGGGGCGCGCCCTGACCTGCCGGCCTTGGTGACGATCATCTCGGTGCCCAGCTGGTCGAACTCGTCCCACAGCGCCTTCATCTCCAGCTGCGCGCTCACGCTGCCCACCTTGGCGTTCTTCTTCGCCGGCGCCTTGGCGGCGGCCGCGCAGCTCGCCCCGGGGCCCTCGGGCTCGGCGGCGGCGGCGGCGGCCGGCGCGAACGGGTAGGCATGCGGCGGGGGACCCGGGGCGCCGGGGGTGGCGGCGGCGGCGGCGGCGCACGGGTCGTAGCGCGGCGGCGGCGGCGGCGGGGGCGGCGGGGGCGGCGGGGGCTCGCGCGGCCCGTACGGGTCGGCGGCCGGCGACGCGGCGCCCGGGAAGGCCCCCGCGGCCCCCAGGCTGCTCAGGCTGCTGGCCGTGAAGGCTGCAACGTCGCAGAAGTGTGAGAGCTGCGTGAGCCACGGGCTGGACACGGCGGAGATCATGGCCCGCGGGCGCCGCCGAGGGGGAGCGCTGCCCCGCGCCGCGCGGGCCGAGTGGCGGGCGCTGGCGTTCGCCGCGCCCCGGGCCGCGCCGGCCCCCACCCCAGCCCCCACCCCCCACCCACCGCGGGCCGGCCCGAGGAGCGCCCCGCCCCGCCCCGCCCCGTGCACCCCCCCCACCCCAGCCGAGACAATGGCCTCCCGCCCCTCCCC
>PVIY010012428.1:0-62043 GCA_004026745.1 Myrmecophaga tridactyla | reverse complement strand
GATGAGATAGCCAAATAAAGTTCTATGCCCAATCAGGCAGGACCTATACCCCCTGACAAAAGCCAGAAGCAGCTACAGAAAACAGACCCTCATCCCTTGATACTCTTTTTTTTTTTTTTAATTTGCATATGGGCAGGAGGCACCAGGGATCGAACTCCAGACCTCCAGCACGGCAGGTCTGAGCTCTGCCTGCTGAGCCACGGCAGCCGCCCCCTTGATACTCTTAAGATGTAAGAAAATCACAGTACAATAACCCTCATGAGCACTGATGTAAAAGTTTTAACCAAAATTTGAGCAATCAAATAAATCCAACAATATATTAAAAAGTATAATATACAGTAAAAAAGACTGGATTTAGGAATGAAAAGTCTGCTGTAAGGAGATTAGAAATGCCTGGTGTAATTAATAGCAGGTCTCCATTTAAATCAAATGGAGAAAATAGTAGGTCTCCATTTAAATCTGAGGGAGAAGCCACAGAACTAACAGAAACTTCATAACGGAACTGACAAAGATGAGGACACATGAAGCACAGACACACAGATGTTTGGATATGCTTGGAACCCAGCAGACATCACCAGGAGATGCTAAACAAGCCAGAACCTGGAGAGAGCCAAGGGAAGCCCAGAGATGAAGGCCAGCTCTGGAGAAGCAAAATGTGGACCCTCCACACAGAACGAGACTGAAAGCAATGAAGCCCAGGAGGAAGGGACCAGCAGATGTCAGCCACATGACTTCCCAGATGACAGAGGGGTTCCAGACCAATTGGCCTTCGTTGAATGAATGTAACTTCTTATTGGTGCCTTAACTTGGACATTCCACTTCCTCAGAACTGTAAACTTGTAACTATTAAATCCCCTTTTTAAAAGCCATTCCAATTCTGATATATCACATTCCCACAGCTTGCAAACTTAATAGTATAGATAGGAGTGGGACCGCTAGGTCACTGGGCAATTCTGTTTAAATTTTGACTTTGCCAAACTGTTTTCCACAGAGGTTGCACCATTTTATATTCCCATCAGCACTGAACAAGGGTTCCAAGATCTCCACATCCTCTTCGGCACCTGTTATTTTCCATTATTACTACTACTGTTACTACCATCCTAGTAAGTGTGAAGTGGATTTTATTGTGGTTTTGATTAGCATTTTCCCATTGAATAATGATGCTGAGCATCTTTTCATGTGCTTATTGGTCATTTGTATTTGTTCTTTGAAGAAATGTCTATCCATGGTCTTTGCTCATTTTTTAGTTGGGTTGTTTGTTTTTGTTGTTGTTGAGTTGTAGAAGCTCTTTATATATTCTGGATATTAAACTCTTCTCAGATTAAAAAAAAAGACTGGGAGGGTAATAAATCTATGTTCAATAAATAAATAAGCATATAAGAAAGCTGGTAAAGGCAACTAGATAAATTAGCATATAGGACTTGGATTCAGAGCATCTGTATTCAAGTGCTGGCTCTGTCACTTATCAGTTGGATGACTCTGGACTTCTCAACCTCAATTAATTCTGTAAATAACAGCTGAAAACATTTAACACATACTGTGGCCTTATTATGTGCCAAGCATGGTTCTAAGAATTTTACTTTTAGTAAACTTACTTAATACAAATCTATGATGTTATAATAACCACTTTATACAAGAGAATAAAACATGATTTAGAGAGAGGTTAAATAACTCAAGAACATTCACACATAACTAGCAAATTAATAAACCAGGATTTGAATCTGGGCTTTCTGACTCCACTGCCCTCTTCCTGGCTAGGAATCACTCTATTAGAAGGCCTCTTCCATCTTTAAAATCGAAGTGTTACCACCTATTTCATAGGCATGCTAAGAGGATTATATGAGACATTACACATGAAAGAACTTTATAAAGTGTAGAGTGACAAGCAAAAAGAAAGTTTATAAAGGATTTTTGTTTTAAATGACAAAAAAAGACAAGATACTTCAACTTAAAATAGGTTTTAAAAAATGACTTAAATTCTTCAAAGCACAGGCTGTGAACTAAAAATCCTTATAGTAATCTGTTAAAAGTACCTGACAGCCGATCCTTAAGTTCTTGCCTTCTGGTTGGAATCAAGAACTTCTGCATCAGGCTAAAAGAATATACAATTTATTCAATGAAAGCAACAGAGCAAAGCATAAACATCAGCAGATCAAATCAGTTAATATACCAATTTATTAGCTCCTTGAAAATGAGATTCACTTTGTCTTTTATTTCTCTTACAATCTTATCACTTCCTCTTTTGTCAAAAACCAATATCTTGGATTATATATCCCTTCCTAACATCTGTAACGCAAATCTACTTCTTTCAAAATCTTCCATGCCCCTTAAGGTCCTTTTCAAGTCCCAACTTTGAAGTCATATCCAGTAACTCATGCCTATATCCTTCTCTTTACCTGACCTTACATAGATCTCATTATCTTCTTCTTAACGACTTCATCTCTCATTACACTTTTCTGTTGTTGTTGAGATACTGCTCATATATCATACAACTCGACATTTTAAAGCATAATATTGAGTGATTTTTATTACAGTTACAAGGTGTGCAACCATCACCACTAATTCCAGAACATTTTCATCACCGCCGCCCCCCCCCCAAAAAAAAACCCGAGTGCCCATTAGCAAGGATTCCCATCCCCTCAATCCCTCCAGCCCCTGTCAACCACAAATCTACTTTCTGTTACCAATTTTGGACATTACACATAAATGGAATCTTAAAATTTATGTGGGTTTTTATGCCTGGTTTCTTTCACTTAGCATGTTTTAAGGTTCATCCATGTTACTGCTAGTACAGAACTTTATTCCTTCTTATGCCTACATAATATATCATTGTATGGACACACCAAATTTTGCTTATCCATTCCTCATATTGGTATGTTTCTACTTTGTAGCAATTATAAATAATGTTATTATGAATATTCATATTCAAGTTTTTTGATGAACATATATTCTCAATTCTCTTGGCATACACCTAAGAGTAGAACTGCTGGGTCATATGGTAACTCTATGTTTAACTTTTAGAGGAACTGCAAAACTGTTTTCTACAGTGGCTGTGGGATTTTACATTCCTCCTAGCAATGTATGGGGATTCTGATTTCTCTACATCATTGTCAGCACTCTTTATTATCTGTTTGTATTTTTTTATTACAGCCCAACTAGCGGCTGTAAAGTGGTATCTTATTGTGGTTTTGAATAGCATTTTTCTAATGTCTCAGGTTACATATTATTTTATATGATATATAGCCCTCTAAATTTAGTCAGCAAACTTTTTCTGAAAGGGTGAGATAGTAAATATTTTATGCTTTGCATACCTCATATGGTCGACATTGCATATTCTTTTTTTAAAACATCTTTAAAAAGTAAAAAAACCTTCTTAGCTTTACGGTCATATGAAAATAGGTTGTGTACCAGTTTGGTGACCTCTGCACTGTTTTATAATTGCAGCTTGCCTTCTCTTTCAATGTCAACTTTGTTGAAAGCAAGGGAAGGACTATTTTGTATTCCTTCACAGTGATTTGTACAGGACTCATGAATACAAGAGTGGGGGTTTTAGATAATACTTGAACTGAATATACTGAACACAAAAATGCCCTCAATTAAAAACATACGTATTATTTGCCCACAAGTATTACATAATATAAAACATGCTATTTAAAAAAATGATTATTAAAAGTAAATAACAAAGGAGTACAAGGGTAGTTTAGTGGTGGAATTCTCGCCTGCCATGTAGGAGACCCGGGTTTGATTGCTGGCCCCATGAGCTTCCTAAACAAAGAAACCAACAAAAGCAAACAAACAAAAAATTCAACAAATGGTGCTGCAATAACGAATACTCACATGGAAAAAGAAGGAAATGTGACCCTGCCATACAGCATACAAAAAAAAGTAGATAGCAATTTTTCTTTTTGAAATTGGGCAGCTTGACTAAGAATATCCTAAAAATCAGTGAAAGAATATCATTTCCAAAATGCCTTTAAAATCAAATTATAGTCAATTAACTTAATAAAATAATTTTCTAGCACCAAATGTATTTTGGAAGACATTTTGAATCAAATATTTCTAAATCATAAAATTACAAATAAAATTAAAACTATAGTAACATAATCTGGAAGAACTGGTATCTATTCCTCTTCCCTGATACATAGTTCCCCACATTTGGTAAATGTAAAAAAGCCAGCAATTTCAACATTTGAGTTTTACATTCTATATACTATAGTTTGATAATACAGGAAGAAACGATTCTATATAGATGCTCTTTGATATGACAGAATGAAAACTAATGTAAAAGCAGACCTAACCACATACACATTTGTGATGAGTTAAGCTCATGAGTCAACTTGACTAGGTTATGGCATCAAGCTGTTTGCTCAAGCAAGCACTGGCCTGATTTTTACTATGAGGGTATTCTGGAGACAAACTTAAATTATTGGTCAGCTGATTTCATCTATGGCTGACTATATCTACAATCAACAAAGGAGAATGCCTTCAGTAATGAGAGAAGTGTCCTCACCCAGCTGCAGGCCTTCAAGAGAAACCTGATGATTTCAGCAGAGCTTCTCTCTACTTTAGCCAGCCAGCCTCTAGGAAATTCAGTGCCACCACAGAGTGCCCAACTTTAACTTGCAGCCTGCCCTACAGACTTTGGACCTGCTAATTCCAATAGTTGCGTGAGGCGATTTCTATAACAAATCTTTCAGTAATTACATATATTTATCTCCTATCAGTTGTTTTCCTGGAGATCCCTGACGTACGTATTTCTGGGCAAGTCAATAAATTTCATCAAAGCCTAGCTTTCTCAACTTTAAAAGTAGGATTGATACCACCTATCAATCCTAATCACATCAGTGAAGACTATGATTTATTTTAAAGCCTTTTGTCAACTGAGAAGTAACAAACTAAATTGAAAAGAAATAATATGGGGTCTTAGAAATGCAATCTGGGGAGCACAGATTCAGGTAACAACCCAAATTGTGTCATATTCTGGGATGGTCAGGAGAGAATATTTAAAGGGAAAAAGAAAGAAGAAAGAAAAGTTGTTTTTCCATAAAGGGAGGGTTTTGTAAAAGTTTTTAGGATAGCTTAGACTTGTAACAGTGGTCTCAGGGTGGTATTAGACCCATTTTTATGCATGACTCTCCAACTCCACTGACCCCATTTTGAGTTTCTTAACCTAAGTTCCTCCATTCCATTTTATTTATTTTCACAATTTCCCCTTTTGATCAAGATCTTTCTCCAAAAGTATCATTGATCAAAATCTGGTATTAATCACCCTATGCCAGGGAGGCTCAATCCTGGGAGTCATGTGCTATATAGAGGGAGGCAGTGAGCCTATCTGCACAGTTCAGAGAGAGCACTGAGCAACCAGAGAGCTGGCAGGCAGGAAGATGCTTAGGCATTTTTATGGATTTTCATTAATATGAGTTTCAAGGTCAAAGGCTTGGACTTGCTGCCTTAGCATGATGCAAAAGGCAGCAGTGAACTGCTATTCCGGAAGTAAGACAGCAAACAAGAGATATTGTAATGATTATAATAAGGAGGACTAGCAATGTTTGAAATGTGCTACAAATCCAATTTCCCCAGGACCCAAGGCTTAGCTAATTAAATAAGTCCTAACCTTTGAGGTTCCCTATTTCAAGTAATGTTTGAATTTTTTGTTATTTTTAATGTGTGGTTGAACTTAACCAGATTGGTTTTACATAGAAGCAACATTTCTCTTAAGAGAGCACATGTTAAGGTAGGATTTAACAAATGAGTATGATTGCTAAATCATTATATTGATATTTCTTTTAGTTACCAGTATCTTAGAGCAGATAGAAGTAAAAATCTAAAATTGTAGAATTGTAACCCATACTAAACCCTGAAATCTGTTCTACAAGTAACTGTCATGCTGTTTTTTTAAATTTATTGCTTTTTTGTATATATGTTATTTTTCACAAAAAAAGTTCCTTCTAGCCTCCAATGTTCTGGAGCAGCTACAAGGAAAAATCCGGTACGGTAGACCACGACAAACTCTGGGATCTGTCCTGTAACGACTTGTTATAGAGTGCTTTGAAAACAACTGCTTTTTCCTTTCCTTGCTTTGTATATATGTTATATTATACAATTAAAAAAGTTAAAAAAAAAAAAGAGTTCTTCCTTGTTGAGCTATAAGGATATCAAGTACACAGCGATTCTGTAGGACAACTTTTGTTAGTCTATTTCAATATAAGTTTTCTACTGTTTTGATGGTATAATGATAACTTTCAAGAGTTTTAAATGTTTCAGATGGCTTTTTCTGGTTGAAATTCCATGAAACCAAATAAACTTAGAAAATTTCAGTCTCTACTAGGTATTCCAAAAAGTGAGCTGAGTTCTGGTTTTGTGATGTCTCTTTTAAATCTGAAAAGATCTTTTTAAGTTGATAGGCAAAAGATCCTAGGTTAGTTATGCCTTTTGTTTCTAGCTTATCTCTTTTTCACACCAGGGATTACGGCTGTTCACTGTGCGGGTTCTACTTCAGGTGGTGGTAATGATTTGTAGGTATTTTTCCCCACATAAGAAGCAACAGTCTATACAGGTAAAATTGAGAATTAAAGTGTTACCATTAATCCAGCCGTTTGGTTTGTGCCTTTCTCAACCTCCAGACATGAAGGCATCTGGAATTCATATCTGGAGGTCTAAAAATTTGTGGGGCCTAGTGGGGTATAAACAATGGACACTGTGGTGTATCTGATGTAACAGGCTGTGTGAACAGCTGTATTGGAGCAAAGGGCAGCTAAGGGTTTGTGTCCAAGTGATGCCTAAGAATTGATCTAGGTTGACAGTATGGTTCTAAGTTATAAGTAAAGACAACATTGGTGTTCCAATGTCGTGAAACACTTCTGAATGGTAGAAAAGGCTGTTTCATCTAAAATAAGTGCCAAGTTCATCTTCATCAGAGTCATTTTTGACTACTGTGTCACAGTAGAGGAATTCTTCTTGGTCATAACAAGTGGTTTGATTATAGAGGTTGTCTGGGACAGTACGTAGAAAAGGTCCTGTGTCACTATTATTGTCAATGCAGAGAGAGAAATGCAGTTAGGGCATTCTGCACCATGAGGATGCCTTTCTTTTCAACAGTAGGGTGTGTCCAATGGGGCGACAATCTTTGATGTTTATCTATTGAGCATCCATCCCTTTTGTCCCAAACTTGGGCTATATAAAATATACCTTCTATATTTATCCAGGTTTGAATGTCAGGACGTTGGCTAATAACTGGAGCCTTTCTGTGGAGTCTAAATTAGCACAGATCCAGCAATCTGATAGACTGTCCAAGTCAATGACTGAATGGCTCAGAAAAAAAGGATGATGGATGGAAAGCAACCCGAAAGAGCAGGTAAGGGAAAGAATGAGGAGTTCAAAGGGAATGGGATTCAATAATGGGAGAGAGAGAGATGGATTAGGATAAAAAAAAGAAGAAGAAGAAGTATGAGGAAGAAACAAAACTGCAAATACAAGGGCTAATAAGAAAAGGATGCAGATATATGGCAGGTGTTATTGAGTCCATCCCAATCTGATGAAAATCAAGTCTAGTCCTGGCTCTTGTGGCAGCTTCTTCTTCTTCTTCTTCTTTTTTTTTTAAATATTTTTATTGAGATATTTTCACACATCATATAATCCATCCAAAGTATATAATCAATGCCTCACCATATCATACATAGTTGTGTATTCATCATCATCATTTTCAGAACATCTGCATCACTTCAGAAAAAGAAATTGAAAGACAAAAGAAAAACCCATACATCTCATATATCCCTAACCCCTCCCTCTCATTGACCTCTAGTATTATAATCTACCCAATTTTAAAAATATTTAAAATATTTTAACATTAACATTTTAAAAATATTCTAAATAATTAAAAAATAATTTTAGTGAGAATCCATTATCAATACCTTTTAAATTCAGTGCATAAAGGTTAGTTAAAAGTACCTGATAGAAAAAAAAATTATTTCTTCTAGCCTCCAGTGTTTTGGAGCAGCTAAAAGGAAAAATCTGAAATAGTGGAATGGAGACCCACAACAAATTCTGAAATCTGTTCTGTAACTACTTGTTGAAATATACTTTGAAAATAATTGCTTTTTCTTTTCTTTGTATATCTGTTATATTTAACAATAAAAAAAAGTGTGTGTGCTTTTTTTAAGTACCTGATACAGTACTTACCAGCGAGGCTAGAATGTACTTTTGTGAAGTTGTCTTTCCCAATATACAAAATCACCAGGTTGTAGATTGTGGTTTTAGATATCTTTATCTCTCAGAAGTATGCTATAAATTACCAAGGATTCATTTCTTCTCTCAAGTTTTGATTAGCTCCTGGCATTAGGTTATCCTATTTCCTTTTAGGAGGCAGGGCTAACATATTCCAGAGTTTATTTTCACAGATCTCCCTGTTATAATTTCAAACGGGGATAACTTCTGTTTTCCAAAAGGGGTAGACCTCAGTTAATAAAATTATGGGTAAAACATCTGTCCATGATAAACTGAAGTTTTCTGTAAACTTTGATAGTTGAGTTTTTATGATGCCAGTGGTTCTCTCTATAAAGCCTGAAGACTGACAGTGATAAGCACAATGAAAATGCTGGAGAATGGGCCATATTTTACATTAATTCTTCATAATTTGTCCTGTGAAATGAGCTCCCCAGTCACTATGGCCTTCCAAGAGTTTTCTCCAGATTGGAGGAATTTCTCCTAGTAATATTTTTGCTACAGCTGCTGCAATTACTAGTCTTTGGGGAAAGGCTTCGACTGAGTGGGAAAAAATGTAAATTATTATTAAGATATATTTACAACTTTGAGATGGGGATAACTGGATAAAATCCAGTTGCCAAATTTTGAAATGTCTACTTGGTATAGGAAAATGCCCTTGTGAATTATGAAGGGGTTTCTTGAATTATGTGTAGGCCAGATTAGGCAGTTGCAGTATATTTTTCTTTTTTTTTTTTTTCCACATAGACAGGCACTGGGAATCAAACCCCAGTCTCCTGAATGGCAGGCGAGAACTCTGCCACTAAGCCACTGTCACACCACCTTGCAATATATTTTTGTAGCTATTGTAGGGTAAAGTTTTTCCAAAAATATTGTTTTCACCAATCTATCATTTTGTTGGCATTCCAATGACTCATACTGTGACAATTTCTAAGATAGTTTCCTAGAGGCAATTAGGGAGGTCAAGTTTTCCAGTAGGACTGATCAGAAATTACTTTCTTCTCATATGTGCAACCATCATGGATCCATTTCTTTATTTCTTTAGGTGGAACATTTTTTGAGCCTCAAGAAACATTAATTTTCATTCCCTTGTGAAGGTATGATTCAATTATTCTGCAACTTTATCAGCCATATCATTTCCAAGACTTTCCTCTGTATTTGCCTGAGAATGGCCAGGAATTCTGATTATAGCTAGGGCCTTTGGTAATAGTATAGCATCTAGCAATTTCATTACCTAAGAGCTGTTTTCTGGTTTTCCTCCACTGGAGGTTAGAAAACCTCTTTGTTTCTATAGCATATCAAAATTATGAACCAACATGTTTATACTAGCCAAATGGTCTCCAATTCTCTGTGTCTCAGTTTTTCAGCTTTTGCAACCAGGGCCTCTGTGGACGCTGCTGAAGCAGTCCCAGAGCAGTAGAGGTCTCTTCCCTGGATCTTGAGGGAAGGAAGTGTTTGTCCTTCCCGCTGAGGTGCTGCCCTATTGGGGAATTGATCCATCTTTATTGTATTTTGTGCATGTTGTCAGAGAGATGTGGATAATTTGTCCTGCCTCCAACGTCTATTTCTCAGCTTCAACAATATATCTTCAACTTCCAAGGCAAACCTATCAATATACTTATATGCCTCGAAGACAAAAGAAGATCACTAAGCACATCATGATGCAGACAAATATAGCCCAGCCTAACAACCAAAATAAAACACCAGAGGAGACACAGAAGTTGGAATAACTAATCAAAGATGTCTGTATAACTCTACTGAATAAAATAAATGGGGTGGCTAATGACATAAAGGAGATCAAGAAAACACTAGAAGAGCATAAAGAGGAATTTGAAAGAATAAATAGAAAAATAGCAGATATCACAGATGCTGTAGACCAAATCAAAAATATACTTGAGACACACAGCAGCAGATTTGAAGAGGCAGAAGAACAAGCGAAGTAGAGGACAGGACAGTTGATTTGGAACACTCAAAACAGCAAATGGTGAAAAAGATGGAAAAATTTACATTGGATCTTAGGGAAATGATGAACAAAACAAAGTGCACAAAAATAAGAATCACTGATTTCTCAGAAGAAGAGAAGAGTAAAGATTAGTTGAGGACATAATGGGGGAAAACTTCCCAACCCTTATGAAGGACATAAATATGCAAATCAAAGAAGCTCAACGAACTCCAAATAGAATAAACCCAAATAGGCCTTCCACAAGACACATACTAATCAGTCTGTCAAATGCTGGAGAGAAGCAGAAAATTTTGAAAGTGGCAAGAGAAAAACAATCTACTACATACAAGGGTAATCACACACAACTGAGTTCAGATTATTCAACTGGCACTATAGAGGCAAGGCAGTGGCATGATACACTTAAGATCCTGAAAGAGAAAGACTTCCAGCCAAGAATTCTGTACCCAACCAAACTGTCCTTCAGAACTGAGGGAGAGATTAAAATTTTCACAGACAAATTCTGAACGGATCTGTCAACAAGAGACCCACCCTACAAGAAATACTAAAGGGAGTTCCACCAGTTGAAAAAATCAAAAGCCACTCCAAAGGCATACCTGCTGTTAGTATATATGTTTGCTGATTTATCTTCTGCAAGGGTACAAGCTCCCATGGGTGCAAAAAGTTCTGCTTCTTGAGCTGATGTGGCTACAGAGAGAGAATTTGCCTCTTTTATTTCATGATTAGAAGTGACAGTATATCCAGCCCTGTTGTGTCCTGAGCTATTCCTTGGGTATGGGTAGGAACCACCTGTGTAATATACAATCTTGCATTTTTAAGAGGGGGAGGGGTCTCTAGTAAGTCTTTCCATGAGCCGATAATTTATCATTAGGGTTATACAATTAGGAGGAGTTTCATTAGTCATATCAGGGTACCAGGACTGAGGTCACGGCAACACTGGAAAGTGATGATAGGGGGAGAGAGTAACAGTATCACATAGGAAGTTAATCTACTGGTAGAGAGGTGTTAGGTATGGTTCAAGTTAAGGAAAGTCTCAACAGAGAGGGTGTCAGGCACAGATGAGAAAGAGGTCACATGCTCGCTGCAGAGATATAGCAAAGCTGTCTCTGTGGGAATAGGAACCTGATGTCCTGAAAAGACTCAAGTGTTGCAAAGCTGCTGGAGTCTGAGGGGAGGCCTTGGGAAAGGTGTAACTTTTGACTCATCAGGGCACAGGGAAGCAGAAGCTTCAGCCCTTGCTTCCTCCTTCCCCTTCTTTAGTTACACTTTTGTTACTTTCTTTACCTCACAGCCCTATAAACTGAACAGTGCTGAACCTCTTGGGGTCTTTGAGTCTCCATCAGAGCTCAGAGTCCCACCTGGTCCCAGCTTTAACTATATCTGTCTCATCTTTTTTTCTTAATTCCCGTGGCCTTGACACTGAGCCATGCTGGCTGTGGCAAGAGGGAAATCTAGAGAGTTAAGGATGATCCTATAATTAATTCTTCAACTGATTCTAAGACTTTTGCTGTAGTTGCAATGGCTCTCATGTAAGGTGGGAGAGCTTTAGCTATAGCATCTAATTGGTGGCTGTAATATCCAAAGGGTGTATGGTGGCCTCCATGGTTTTTGAGTAAGTACTCACAAGGTACTTCCTTCTTGTTCATGGACAAAAAGAAAAAAAAAAGGGGTAATTCAGAGTTTGGATGGCCTAAGGTAGGGGTGTTGAGCAAAGTTCCTTTTATTTCTTGAAATGAGTTTTGATTATCATTATTGCAAGTTAAGTGTTCTTTTTGGTCTGCTTTAAGCAGTTTATATAAAGGTTGGGCTTTGAGAGAAAAATTAGGAATCCAATTTTGACAATATCATGCAAGACCCCAAAATTCTTGTAATTGTCTCTTAGTTTTAAGTAGAAGGAGAGTTTGAATCCCTTGAATTCATTTGGGGTCTAGGAGAAGTCCTTGAGGGATAATTAAATGTCCTAAAAATTTAACTTGTCAAAACTTAAATTGCAGTTTCTTTTTAGAAATTTTATGTCCTTTATTTGATATTTGTTTGAGTAGACAGATACTGACTTCTAGGCAAGCCTTTTCCAGGAGGGGGGTAAAGCAACAGATCATCTACATATTATATTAAAGTAGATTGTTGTAGGAATATTAAATCAGCTATATCTGCCTAGAGGACTTGAGAAAAATAAGTAGGACTTTTTGTATATCCTTGAGACATTACTGTCTAAGTGTACTGTTTGTTTCTTGTTAAGCCCAAGTGAAGGTATATCAATACTGACGTTCTGGGACTACTGGCACTTCAGAGATTTTCCATGGTGAAAAATTTGCTTCCCAGGGGAAAAGCTCTGAGCAGGATATGTGGGTTGGATACAACTGGGTAATGGGGAATTACTATTTATTTATTGCCCTTAAATCTTATAAAATATTCATCTGTATCCATTAGGTTTGAGGATTGGGAGAAGGGGGGTATTACATGGGCTTGTGCAAGGGATAATTAAGCCCTTTTGTTTACAGGCCTTATTCTTTCTGTTGCTTCTGGATTTAAGAGATATTCTTTTATATTGGGAAGAGGTGTGTTTGGGTCTATTTGTACCTGAAAGGGAGAACAGAGACAATGAGTCCAAAATCAGTGGATGATGTGGACCATAAGTAGGTTGTAATAGAATCTAAAAGAGGGTGAAAATTCTTCTCTGCTTTTCTTTTATTGGAAGGATAGGGATATGTATGGGGTTTATTTCTGATTGGCCATTTATGGAATTTGGTTTTGAAGGTTCTAAAAGTTGTGAATTTATTTCCCCCTTTGAGGAGAAGGATATATGGGTTTGAAAAAGTCCAAGAAAATATCCAAAAAGGTGAATAGGGGCGGATGGTACTAATAGAAGGGAGCCTAATCAAAAAATGATAGGGAGAGATTTAAAAACGGTTACTGGTTTACCCCATCATTTGTATGGTTTCAGTGGTCAGGGGTGAGGATTTGTGAGGCCATTACTCTAGAGCCTTCTTCCATGTTCTAGAGCCTTGAACCCTAGTGCCAATGTGAGCATCCAAGGGGTGGAGTGAAGTTTTAGAGGTATTAATAGGGGCTTATTTAACTGTTACAGCCGAACTCATAGTTTGGGCTAATTGGGTTTAAACCATTCTGGCATAGGAAGCTTTTCTTTTTTTTTTCTTTTTTGCTTTCTTAATGATGTAGTCTTATTTGTCTGCAAGCTCTACTAAGTTATTTGATTCCATTGTGGTCCAGTTTAATTGTTTACACTTAAGTATAGTGCTTAAGTCTTCTGAGAGGCCATTAACAAAAATGGAATTGAACAGGATGGAAGTTTTATAATTAATACAGTCATGGCCTGAAAGCTTTTAAAGGTTTTCTCTAATCTACGGTATGAGTATTATATGGGTTCATCAGGTTTTTTAATTCATAGTTGAATTTTTCTACATAACAATTTGCGGAGAAACTTCAGGTATAACTTCGTGAAGTTCTCTAATTTAAATAATTCAGTTTTATCAGGAACCTTTCATTTAGGAAAATCATTTAGTGGATCCATCCAACTAGCTTTGTCCATCCAAATTTTAGCATGACTTTTGTTAGCAGTCATGTGAATTAACTGATAAATTATTCATCCTGAATCCTAAGTTTGGAAAATAAGATTAAATTACTTTGCAAAGTCTACTGAGTCTTCCGTAGGGTTTGGGAAATCTTAGATAACTGCTCTGAATTCTGCCCTTGTCCAGTGAGTATACGTAGCAGATGAAGTTCCTGATCCTCCCTCATTTGGTTTAGTTTTAAAAGGCATGAGGAGATATGGAGGGTCTAGAGGGGCTTCAAGAGGTTCATGGAAAAAGGAAAGTTCAGCTAAAGTAGAGGAGAGAAGGAGAAAAGGACAGGAGGGATTCAGGGGATATTTAGAGTCAGGGATAACACATGACTTTTCAAGTTTAGTAATGCATTCAGTCAAGTCCTTATGGGTTTCTGTTAAATTGGAATTTGTCAGAGAGAATTTTGGAGTTGGTACTTGTTCTAGTTTGCTAGCTGTCAGAATGCAATATACCAGAAATAGAATGGCTTTTAAAAACGAGAATTTAATAAGTTGCAAGTTTTTAGGCCATGGAAATGTCCCAATTAAAGCAAGTCTATAGAAATGTCCAATCTAAGGCATCTAGGGAAAGATACCTTGATTCAAGATGGCCGATGAAGTTCGGAGTTTCTCTCTCAAGTGGAAAGGCAATGACAAACATGGTCAGGGTTTCTCTCTTGGCTGGAAAGGCACATGGCATCATCTTCTAGCTTCCTCTCCAGCTCCCCAAGAGGCATTTCCCTTCTTCATCTCCAAAGGTCGCTGGCCAGTGGACTCTCTGCTTCTTGTGGCTATGGCCTTCTGTTACGGCTTTCTTGCGGCTCTGTTGTTCTTCTCTGCTCTCTCTGAATCTACCTCTTTCTCCAAAATATTTCCTCTTTTATAGGATTCCAGTAAACTAATCAAGACCCACCCGAATGGGGGGAGCCAGATGTCTATCTAATCAAGTCAAATACCCACACTGATTGAGTCACATCTGCACGGAGATGATTCAATCAAGTTTCCAGCCTATAGTGCTGAATAGCGATGAAGAGAACCGGTTGCTCCCACAAGATTGCTTAGGATTAAATCATGGCTTTTCTAGGGTATGTAAATCCTTTCAAACCAGCACAGTAGTGCATTTAGAAGCTTCCAGGTACCAACAGAATTAAGTATCTCATTTGGGTTCTTTAGTTTTACAACTTCTGCTTTATAATTGAGGGCACAAACATACATAGTTTACGCCTATCAGAGGACCCCCATTGCAGCCACTGTGATGCAAAATTATCTTTGGTGTTCCAGGTCCAGTGAGTAAAGAATATGCATGATGCAAGACCGTATTTCTTATACATAAAACCAGCTGGATGCATTGACGGCAGTGCACCATTGAACTTTTTAGAGTTAGGTCTATGAGGTTTTACAGTGTGCCTTACAGAAATAACTCTTTAACCTAGTGGGCAGCCTGTGTTCTAGTTGTCCAACCCATGACCAGATGTCCCTAACTGTATAAAAATTGCCTTGTGGGTGGCAGGCAACCTACTGTCAATCTTGCCACCCATGACTACTTATCCTTACACAGTCTTCTTTTTAGTCTTTAGAAGCCAAAGCTTTGAAGAAGGTGGCAGGCACTCCAACAGCATTTAAGTGGCTCACTTGTGCCCACCAAAATATTTAGGTGATTGTTCTCAGTCAGGACAAAAGTCTATTCAGATATTTAGGAGGTGTCCTTCCGTATAATGTCAGATAAAGAGAGGAAGAAGAGATTTTGAATTTTTGAGTACTCGCCAAACAGGAGAAATTTTTGTAAATAAAAGAGAAACCAAAAGGACTTCTGTTATCAGTCCAAATCAAAGAACAAAGTTCAAAATACGTTAACCAGAAGATATCCCCCCAAAAACTAGAACCTCAACCAAAGGAAAAGTTTGGAGCTACAGGACTCACCAACCTGGGGCTTTCAGGAGAACAAAAGAGTGCAAGGGGCTCTAGTAAGTACTGTGCTCAAATCCAACAGCAGCTCTGAAGCAGAAATGGTGGTAGCTTCAAATCTTGCTTCTGAACCAGAAATGTCAACAAAGAAATAACAAACTGAACTGCAAAGCAGCAATAAGCATTTATTGGGGTCTTAAAATTATAAGGAGCAAAGATTCAGATTGGGTAGTAAATACTCCAAACAAAATAAATCCAAATAGACCAACTCCAAGACATATACTAATCAGAGCATGAACTGTCAAAGGTAAAGAGAATTCTGGAGCTGCAAGAAAAAAGCGATCCATCACATATAAGGGACATTCAAAAAGACTAAGTATTCATTTCTCATCAAAAACCACAGAGGGGAAAAGCCAAGGCTATGATATATTTAAGATACCAAAAGAGAAAAACTGTCAGCCAAGAATTCTTTATCCTTTTTTTTACTTTACTTTTTTTTTTTTAAGCTATAATTAGAGATCAGACTGATGGGAAACTTCTAGACATTTTTATTATTTTGAACTTTTAAAACTATTGTCATATAAACTAAAAATTATTCTTTTAATCTTGAATAGGGCATGATATACTGATATATCCCAGAGTAATCTGGGCAGTGAATAAGGAAGTATTTGCAAAGCCCCCTCAAGGACTGGGGAGAAAGGAGGAAACATTCAACTTCTCTATTTGGAGAATTCCTGATATTCTTCTCATAAGCAGTGGGGACAATCAAATCAATAGGCTGAGCCTTCGATCTTCAGGTGTGTCCCTATGAAACTTATCCCTACAAAGGACAGGCTAAGCCTACTTATAATTAGGCCTAAGAGTCACCCCAAAGAAACTCTTTTTTGCTCAGATGTGGCCTCTCTCTCTAAGCCAACTCAGCAGGTGAACTCACTGCCCTCCCCCGTAAGTGGGACATGACTCCCATAGGTGTAAATCTCCCTGGCAATGTGGGACAGAACTCCTGGGATGAGCTGAGACTTGGTATCATGGGACTGAGAAAGCCTTCTTGACCAAAAGGGGGAAGAAAGAAATGAGACAAAATAAAGTTTCAGTGGCTGAGACATTTCAGAGTCAAGAGGTTATTCTGGAGGTTATTCTTATACATTATATAGACATATGCCTTTAGTTTATGGTGTATTGAAGTGGCTGAAGGGAAGTACCTGAAACTGTTGAGCTGTGTTCCAGTAAGCCCTGATTCCTAAAGATGACAGTATAACGATATAGCTTTTAAAATGAGATTGTGTGATTTTGAAAACCTCGTGTCTGATGCTCCTTTTCTCCAGCGTACGGACAGAAGAGTAAAAAAATATGGATAATAAATAAATAATAGGGGGATAAGGGGTAAAATAAATTGGATAGATGCAAATACTAGTGGTCAATGAGAGGGAGGGGCAAGGGGTATGCAATATATGAGCTTTTTCTTTTTATTTCTTTTTCTGGAGTGATGCAAATGTTCTAAAACTGATGATGGTGATGAATGTACAACTGTGTGATGATACTGTGAGCCACTGATTATACACCATGTATGGACTGAATGCATATGAAGATTTGTCAACAAAAACATTTTTGTTATTATTCTTTTAAACTGTGAAAAAAAAAAAAAAAAGAATTCTTTATCCAGCAAAGCTGTCCTTCAAAAACGAGGGAGATTTAGAATATTCACAGATAAAAAGAAACTGAGAGAGTTTTTAACAAGAGAACTGCCCTACAAAAAATACTAAAGGGCGTTACATAATCGCAAAATAAAAAAAAGGAGAGGTTGGAAGAGAATGTAGAAATGAAGATAAGGGTAACTAAAGGGTAAAAGGAGAAAGAAAAACAAAATATGACATGTAAAAGCCAAAGGTTAAAATAAAATGGTTGAAGTAAGTACTGTGTTTATAGTAAAATAAAACTGAATATTAATGGATTAAACTCCCCAATCAAAAAACACAGACTGGCATAATGGATAAAAAAAAATATGATCCATCTTATATTGCCTACAAGAGACTCACCTTAGATCCAAGGATACAAATGGGTTGAAAGTGAAAGGCTGGAAAAAGATATTCTGTGTAAACAATAACCAAAAAAGAATTAGGACAGCTAAACTAATATTAAACACAACAGTCTGCAAAAATGTTATGCCACAAAGGACATTACATATTAATAAAAGGGACAATTCACTAGGAAGAAATAACAATCATAAATAGTTATGCACCTAACCAGTGTGCCCCAAATAAATGAGACAAACCCTGGCAAAACTGAAGGGAGAAATAATTCTCTTTACAATAATGCTTGGAGACAGCAATACACCACTTTCATCGAGAAAGGAGAACATCTAGACAGAGGATCAATAAAGAAATGGAGAACTTAAAATAATATTGTAAATAAACTAGGCCTAACAAACATATACAGAAGACTGCACCCCAAAACAGCAGGATATACATTCTTATCAAGGGCTCATGGATCATTCTCAAGGGTAGACCACATGTTGGGTCACTGTTCTAGTTTGCTAGCTTCGGAATGCAACACTCCAGAGATGGACTGGCTTTCAATAAAAGGGGATTTATTTAGTTAACGTATGGTTCTTCAGAGGAAAGGCAGCTAACTTTCAACTGAGGTTCTTTCTTATGTGGGAAGGCACAGGACGATCTCTGCTGGCCTTCTCTCCAGGCCTCTGGGTTCCAACAACTTTCCCCAGGGTGATTCCTTTCTGCATTTCCAAAGACCTGGGCTGAGCTGTGAGTACTGAGATGAGGTATGCTGAGCTGCGTGGGCTGTGCTACGTTGAGCTCTCTCATTTAAGCACCAGCCAATTAAATCAAACATCATTCATTGCAGCAGGCACACCTCCTAGCCAGCTGCAGAAGTAATCAGCAACAGATAAGGTTTACATGCCATTGGCTCATGTCCACAGCAATAGAACTAGGCACCTTCACCTGGCCAAGTTGACACTTAAATCTCACTACCACAGTCACAGAACAGCTTTCAATAAACTTTAAAAGATTCAAATTCTACAAAGCACTTTCTCTGTTCATAATGGAGTGATGCTGTAAATTAGTAACAGGCAGAGAACTGGAAAATTCACAGATATGTAGGTTAAACAACATATTATTAAACAATCAGTGGGTCAAAGAACAAATTAAAAGGGAAATCAGTAAATACCTCAAGATGCATGAAAACAAGAATACAACATATCAAACTTACCGGATCCAGTAAAGGAGTACTGAGAGGGGAAATTATAGCCCCAAATGCCTTCATTAAGAAGGAAGAGTGAGCCAAAATCAAAGATTTAACTGTACACCTGGAGGAACTAGACAAAGAACAGCAAACTAGTCCCAAAGCAAGCAGAAATAAATGAAATGGAGAATAACAACAAAAAAAAAGTAGAGAATTAGCAAAACCAAAAGTTAGTTATTTGAGAGGATCAGTAAGATAGACATTAGCTAGAATGACAACAAAAAAAGACGCAAATAAAATCAGAAATGAAAAAGGGTATGCTACTAATGACCCCACTAAATGGACCCATAAAAGGATATTATGAACAACTGTATACTGATAAATTAGACAACTCAGATAAAATGGACAAATTCCTAGAAGCACAACCTATGCTGACTCTAGAAGAAACAGAAGACTTCAACAGACAAATTACATGTATAGAGATTAAATCAGTCATCAAAAACCTTCCAACACAAGTACTTGAAACTGTTGAACTGTGTTCCTGTAGTTATGATTCTTGAAGACGATTATATAACCATATAGCTTCTACAATGTAACTGTGTGACTGTGAAAACCTTGTGTCTAATGTTCCTTTTATCCAGGTGTATGGGCAGATGAATAAAAAAATAAGGATAATAAATAAACAATGGGGATAAAGAGTAAAAAATTGGGTAGATTGAAATACTAGCAGACAATGAAAGGGAGGGGTAAAAGGTATAGGATGTATGAGTTTTCTTTTAATTTCTTTTTCTGGAGGGATGACTAAAAATGGTCATGGTGATGAATAAACAACTAAGTGAAGATATTGTGAGCCACTGATTATATACCATGTATGAACTATATGTGTGAAGATTTCTCAATAAAAATATTTTTTAAAAATAAATTTTAAAAATTTTAAAATTTTTATTGTAAACAACAAACATACAAACAATATCATCACATAGTTGTGTATTCATCACCATGATCTTTTGTTTGAACATCTGCCTCTTCAGAAAAAGAAATAAAAAAGAATAAACTCATACATGGTAAATAAAAAAGAATAAACTCATACACCTTACCCCTCCCTCTCACTGATCACTATTTCAATCTACTCAATTTATTTTAACCTTTGTTCTCCCTGTTATTTGTTCATTCTGCAGCCATATTTTTTACTCATCTATCCATTCCAAAGAAAAAAGGAGCATCAGACAGAAAGTTTTCACAATCACACAGTCACACTGCAAAAGCTATATCATTATACAATCATCTTCAAGAAACATGGCTTCTGGAACACAGCTCTACAGTTTCAGGTACTTACCACTAACCTCTCTAATACACCATAAACTATAAACGGGACATCCATATAATGTGTAGGAATAACCTTCAGGATAACCTCTTGACTGTGTTTGAGATCTCTCAGCCACTGACACTTTATTTTGTCTCATTTCTCTCTTCCCCCTTTTGGTCGAGAAGGTTTTCTCAATCCCTTGGTGCTGAGTCCCAGCTTATTCTAGGATTTCTGTCCCACATTGCCAGGAAGGTCCACATCCCTGGGAGTCATGTCCCACGTATAGGGAGGAGGGCAGTGAGTTCACATGCCGTCTTGGCTGAGAGAGAGAGAGAGGCCACATCTGAGCAACAAAAGAGGTTTTCTGGGAGTTACTCTTAGGCCTAATTTTAAGTAGGCTTCGCCTATCCTTTGCAAAGATAAGTTTCATAGGGGCAAATCCCAAGATTGAGGGCTCAGCCTATTCATTTGGTTTTCCCCACTGCTTACGAGAATATCAGAAATTGCCCGAATGGGGAAGTTGAATATTTCCCCCTTTCTCCCCATCCCCTCAAGGGGAATTTGCAAATACTTCTTACTCACTGTTCAAATCACTATGGGATTTATTGGGGTATCACACTAACCTGGACAAACCAACAAAATCTTATGCCCTATTCAAGGTCCACATGTAACATGTGTTCAATTAAACTGTTCATGTAAGTTATATTAAGAAATGCACTAATCAAAATATAAATTTTGCACCAAATAAACATTTCTTGCTTTTGTCTCACGCAGAAATTGAAGTTTAAAATATGAATGACCATTACTTTCAACACCCTGCAATACTGACATTCCTTTGTTCTTCCTCATGCAAAAACATTTTTTAATTTGCATATTTAGTCACTAACATTGTACACTCTAGGCATTCCTAAATTATACCACCTCAGTCTCTATCATTTATCTTTCATTCTGGTTTCATATGTGCCCCAGCCCTCCTCCCTCTAGCATTCTCACATTCAGCTTCATTCAGTGTGCTTACATTATTCTGCTACAATCGGGTAGTATTGTGCTGTCCATTTCTGAAATTTTACAAACAGTCCTGTTGCACAATCTCTATCCCTTCAGTACCAATTACCCAATCTCCACCCTTTTTCTATCTCCTAAGAACCTGTGTTCTTAACTGAAATTCTCCAAGATTCCTCATTAATGTCAATTCATTTCAGTTAGACCATACAGTATTTGTCCTTTTGTTTCTGGCTAATTTCACTCAGCATAACATCCTCAAGTTCCATGCATGTTATACAGGCTTCATGTCTTTATAAGTAGAAATTCATGACTTTATAAATAAAATTTTTATAAGTAAAAATAAATTAAAAAAATTTTTTTAAAACCTCCCAACAAAGAAAGGCCCAGGACGAGACATCTTCACAGGTGAATTTTACCAATCATTCCAAGAAGAATTAATGTCAATCCTGCCCAAACTCTTCCAAAAAATTGAAGAAGAGGGTATACTACCTAACTCATTCTATGAAGCTATCACCACCCTAATACCAAAGTCAGATAAAAATACTACAAGAAAAGATAACTACAGGCCAATTTCTCTAATGAATATAGATGCAAAAATCTTCAACAAAATACTGCAAATTGAATCGAATAGCAGATCAACAGAATTATGCATCCACAACCAAGTGGGTTTTATGGTTTTATCCTGAGTATGCAAGGATAGTTCAACACAAAAAAATACATTAATGGAATAAAATACATTGACAAATCTAAGGGGAAAAAAAACAAGCTCATATCAACTGAAGCAGAAAAAGCACTTCACAAATCTAACAGATTTTCTTGATAATAACACTTTGAAAGACAAGAATAGAAGGAAAATTACTCAATATGATAAAAGGCATATATGAAAAACCCACAGCTAGTATTGTACTCAATGGTAAAAGAATAAAAGCTTTCCTTCTAAGATCTGGAACAAGACACAGATATTCACTCTCACCACTGTTTAACACTGTATGGAAGTTCTAGCCAAAGCAATTAGGCAAGAAAAAAAAATAAAAGTTTGGAAAGGCGGTAATAAAACTTTCACTATTTTCATGACATGATCCTATATGCATAAAGTTCTGAAAAATATATATCAAAGCTACTAGAGCAAATAAACAAGTTCAGCAAAGTGGCAGGATACATGATCATCATGCAAAAAATCAGAGTTTCTATATACCAGTAAAGAAAAAGAAATCCATTTACAGTAGCATTTTAAAAAACCAAATATATAGGAATAAATTTAATCAAGGATGTAAAGGACCAATATTTAGAAAACCACAAAACACTGCTAAAAGAAATCAAAGAAGACCTAAGTAAATGGAAGGACATTCCATGTGCATGAGCTGGAAGCCTCAATATCACTAAGATCTCAATTCTACCCAAACTGATTTACAGAATCAATGTGATTCCAATAAAAATTCCAACAGCCTACTTTGAAGAAATGGAAAAGCCAATTATCAAATTTATTTGGAAGAGTAAGGGACCCCAAATAGTCAAAAACATCTTGAAAAAGAAAAATGAAGTTGGAGGACTCACACTTCCTAACTTTAAAGCAGAGACAAAGCTACAGTGGTCAAAACATCATGGTACTGGCATAAAGATGGGCATATTGATCAATGGAGCCAAACTGGGAGTTCAGAAATGGGCCATGTATTTATGTCAACTGATCTTTGACAGCTGCCAAGTCCACTCAACTGTGTCAGAACAGTCTCTTCCACAGAACTGAAGACTTTTGTACTTGAAAGAACTTTGTCAGAAGGTGAAAAGGAAACCTCTCAATGGGAGAAAATATTTGGAAACCCACATACCCAATAAGGGTTTAATATCCAAAATATATAAAGAAATCCAACAACTGAACAATAAAAAGACAAACCACCCAATTAAAAAATGGGCAAAAAAACTTGAATAGACATTTTTCCGAAGAGGAAAGACAAATGGCTAAAAGCCACATGAAAAGATGCTCAACATCACTAGTGATTAGGGAAATACAAACCAAAATTACAATAAGTTATCAATTCACACTTACTAAAATAGCCACTATTAAATAAACAGAAAACTGTAAGAGTTGGAAAATATGTGGAGAAACAGGAACACTTTTCACTGCTGGTGGGAATATAAAATGGTGCAGCCACCGTGAAAGAAAGTTTGGTGGTTCCTTAAGAAGCTAAACAGAGAATGACCATATGATCTGGCATACCATTAGTAGGTATATATCCAGAAGAACTGAAGGCAGGGATGCAAACAGATATTGTACTCACAATAGCCAAAAGATGGAAACAACCTAAGTATCCATCAACTGATAAAGGGATAAACAAAATGTGGTATATACATATATGATGGAACATCATTCAGCAGTAAGAAGAAATGAGGTCTTGATGCATATGACAACATGGATGAACCTCAAAGACATTATGCTGACTAAAATAATAGACACAAAAGGACAAATATTGTATGATTTCACTAATATGAACTACATATAATGAACAAACTCCTGGAGTTAATATCTAGAATATAGGTTACCAAAACAGAGAATGTGGGTAGGGAATGGTGAGTTGATACTTAATCTGTGCATAATTTTAAATAAGGTTGATTGTAAATGTTTGGAAATGGATAGAAGTGATGGTAGCAAGTTATTACGAGTATAATTAACAGTGCTGAATTGTGTGTGTGTGGTTAAAAGGGGAAGGTTAGGGTAGTGTATGTCACAAGAATGAAAGCCAGAAAATGAAATATGGGACTTCTAGTATCTCTTATTTTTCCTTTTGGTGAAAGCACCCTGACTCTCCATTGGGAAACAACCCTGTCTTCCTGAATGCAATTTTGGTGGGAATGTCAATCAATGCCCCACCTTCCACTGGGCAACAAAGAGACATGTGACCCAAACTCAAGGTAGGCCAATCAGGCTGTCTCCCAGGAAGATGAAACTTGAGTAGAATAATTTATGATCATGGTACATTAAAGACACTGCTCATTTCTGCTACCTAGGTCTCCATCCCCCCCAAACTACTTTAGTTCTCTCTGGGGCATCCTAAGGTCTGGTTGCTCATCTATTGCTTAAATTCTGTGAATTATTCAATAGCCTTCAAATAAACTTTTTTTTTTCTGCTTAAATTAACCATATTAGTCATTTATTCATTCTTTCATTGAACAAATATTTATTATTGAATGTCCACCATATACTGCTGGGGAAACAGTGTGAAAAAAGCAATGTCTGTTTCTATTGCTTACAACCAAAGAACCTTAATAAAGTAATACATGTAAACATTTCCCTGCTTCATAAGATATGTGCTAATAGTTTAAGTCCAAAGCTTGTGAGATGAATTTTGAAGTCTGAAATCTGATGGCAATAAAATTAATTTTCTCGATTCCTCCAAGGCACAGGAAGGCATGCTTAAGAAACAAAAGGTATCTAAAATAGCTGTCAGGATGTGCAGGTTTCCTTACTCTATACTATAGTTCAGGGATCTGCAAACCAAATCCAGTCTACTGCCTTTTTTTTGAACAAAGTGTGAACTGATTATGGCTTTTAGAGTCTCATTTTCTTTTCTTAATCATAAGAAAAGTACTTTGTGGCATGTGAAAATTATATGAAATTCAAATTTCATAAATAAAGTTTCACTGGAACACAGCCATATTTGTTTACATATCATCCATAAATGCTTTTGCCCTACAACAGCAGAGCTGAGTATTTGCCACAATGATCATACAGTCCTAAAAACCTAAAATATTTATTATCTGGTCCTTTATAGAAAAAGTATGCTGAACCCTGCTGTGGTTTATCAGATGAACATTAACTTATCTTCAGGAATAATGGCAAGAAAAGAGTAGAAAATGTTAGAAAAGAGGATACAGGAAAAGGAATAAGTTAATCGTAACTTTACTGAATCACCATTTACAAAATACTGTTTTAAGCACTTTACATGTATTAATATTTAATCCTTACAACATTCCTATGAGGTGGGAACTATTATCCCCATTTTATAGATGAGACACAGAAAGGCTAAAAGAAACTTGCCCAAGCTCAAAAGACATAAACTACAGAACCAAAATTACAACCATTCTGGATTTTTCAGCCACCTTCTCATTTACTTAATCTGCTCATCTAAAATACTGATTTTCCTTGAGAATTAAAGAATTCCAAATTCTGTAGATGAACTAACACTGGAATACATGAAGAAGCAGTATGTAGCAATGCATTCCTTAGCAGAACCTGAGAGATTACAAAGATCTATGCCTATGTATATCTCTTCTTTCTTAAAGGCAGCAAACTTGAGAAGATCACACCTTGGATTCAGCCACTGCCCTCACTGAACTCAGAAGCACATGCAAGCTCTTTTATGTAGGCTAAATAAAGCATGTTCTCTCCCGTGTGCTTTTTTTTGCCTTACCCATCATGACCACTTAAATAAGAATCTCTGGATGGCAGAAGGAGGACATGGCTATTTCTCAAAGCTTCTCAGTTAATTCTAACATACAGCCAAGCCAAGATTGAGACTTCTCTCCTTTCAAGGAGAAAAGTAGAGGTTAAAAGAAAAAATAGGGATATGAGGGGTGGGAGCAAGTGTAGTGATGGGTGGACTCAACAAAGCATGTCTTTGAAGAATGCAATGTTTACTTAGTACCACAATGTGTTAGTAAAGACTGTTTCTAGTCTTCAAATCACTTTTACATCTAAAGACTTAAAAACAAAAAAGCAAGTGTGAAAATAAAATGAAGTATTTCTATATATCCACTTATGTTTACAGGAAATGTCTGAAGGATATGAAGCAAACTGATAACCATTATTGTTAGTCTATCTGTGTTTTTTCTTTATAACTTTTACTTTCTGTACTTATTCTTTTTACAGTGTATTAATTAAAAAAATTTTTTTAAAGTGTGACAACGGATTTTCAAGAATTAGTTTAATAATACTTTGAGTAGGAAAGAAATTACTATGTAAAAAGCTATTAAATATTACTTGCTATTTTCCTGAAAAGTAGTTTACTTTTAATCAGAGCTCAAAACAGCAAAATTAAATCTCACAACTTCTTTGTGCAGTGGAAACGTGTATTCTTACAAACTTATTTTAAAAATCCTTTCTCCCAGATGGCTATTTCTAATTTGAAGTCTTACTGGTAATAATCTATCACAATCCTTAGTGTGAGGGAAAATATATTTTAAATAATGAGAAATAATTAAATGGAAATTTGAAATTTTACAAATACAAACATCTATCACACATCTAACTTTTGTAATAGCTTATAATAATCTCACATAACATTTAGCTACAATTATATCCTCTTTATATGGGCTATTCATTTAAATGCATTTGAATTAAATGAACCTTTATATGGCTTCAGCCTTTAGAAAACCAATAGGCAATGAGGGTGTTAAGACAGTATCCAAGCAATCCCATAGGCCTGACCAAAGGTCTCAAGTCACAGAATTAATGCATCAGCATGGCTTGTCATTTGTTTGCTGTTGTGATTCTGCAATAAAGGACCTGGCTTCACATATATTCACAAAGTGCTTAAATTAAATCGGGCACCAAAGAATAAAATCTCCAACCTGCTTAAACGGTAAACCTTACCAGAGAAAATCACATTTGAGATATTAATTTCTTTAAGTATACTGTGCATTATTAAATAAGAAGTTAGGAAGAGCGATAAGCTAAACATATCAACAACACAAAAGAAAAAAAGACCACTTCTCTCCATGAGGAGAATACCTGGTTCTTCACTGCCCTAGAGGAAGAACCATGACCCCAAAGCAAGGTGAACCTCTGTAACGAGCCTAAACTCCAAGAGAGACAATGTTTAGAAAAAAGGTCCTGTCTAAATGGTTCATTATGCTTACCAAATACCATTTATTATACTTATTATGGCTAGTCTTCATCCTAATGGTAACTGTGCTACTCTCTGGGATAAAAATTTTCATTACAGAGGTAAATGAACTTTCAGAACATTGAGAGTATCTGAGAATCTCACTTGAGAGTATGTCCTAAAAAGAAAGTTTGCTCACAGATAATATGATAATTAGCAACAGGGTCAGAATTAATACTTAAAGACTTTAGTAATATTGTGACTAAATTTAATTTAAAGGAGAAACTCAGAAAAAATATTATTTAAAAAAAATTAAAGTCCACTGAAAACACTTCTACTTTGGAAATCAAAGGATAATTTCTTTTACAATGCTTAGTGGTTTCCCATAAAGAAATGTGCTTGAATCTAGCAAAAACACTAGTTAGATTGGATTCCATAAAAATCAAATGCTAATTCACAAAAGTATTACCTAATATAATATCTATTCTAATACATTATTAACTTTTAGACTCTAAATTTCAGAAATGAGTGACTTTGAAGACATTAAAAAACTAAAGCAACTCTATAAAAATAAGCAGAAATAGAATAGCACAATATATCTAGATATAAGTACGATTACCAGAAATGTAAAAAAAAAGGACTAAAGGATTATGTTCAAAATACTTCAATCAACAAGCCAAAGATTAAAAGGCAAATTTGACAGAAATGTTGTAGTTCCAGTATTCCCAGAAAGCACACAATTCAAAAGCTTGTTTGTTCACTTTGCAACTTGGAGGTGCTTGCTTTTAGGATTCTGAATTACTGCCAGGCACTAAAAGTTCTCAAGCCTAAAAATGTAATTCCTCACAATCTCTATTATTCTAGTCTAGTTAAAATACATATACTCATCTCTAAAAAAAATCTGGCCAAAATTTATACCATAACTTGCAATTTAAAAAATATATAGACAACCTGTCTACTTAATAAAACATTTTATATGTCCAGATATAAAAGCACAACAATATAACGCTATAATAAAAAAAATCTGGTACCAACACCAAAGTAGGCCAAAAAAAGGAATATACAGTGTAGAAAGTCTATAAAAAGATTCAAGCATATAAAGTATCTTCCACTTCCTAAATCATCCAGCAATCCCACCACTAATGGGAATTTATGACACATATTTACAAGCAAAGATGTATGCAAACATGCACACACACACACACACACACACACACACACACAAACCAGGAAACCAAGTCCTTCACTAGAAGAATGGACAAACTACTGTATGCCAATATGGTGGGATATTGCTAAAAGGACAAGAGGTAGAATTATATGTAGTGTCATGATGGCCAAAATATATTAAGATATAATCTATTCCTCTTTTTTAAAAGACAGAAATAGAGATATAAAACTTGGAATCTACACAGGAAAAAGTTAGATTAAAATTGTTTATTGTGGTTGTCCTTGGAAAAAGGGACTTTTACTTTCTAAGTTATCCATACTCCCAAATATAAAAATACACAACATAATTCTCAGAATTTATCCTAAGGAAAAAATTAGCTGCAATGATATTCATGACAATTTATATAATAAAAAATTGGAAACCACAGGGAATTATATTTATAAACGATGTCATTTGTTATTAAAAATTCACAATATTTTAAGAAAAAAGGTAGAAAATATTATGTATATGACCTCATTTTTATTAAAGAAAATAAATGTATATATACACTGAAAACCATTGGGAAAGATGTACAACAAAATGATAAGCTGGGAGGTAGAATTAGGGGTGATTTGTTTTTAACTCCCTACATGCATTCTCAACAATGACAATGGAAAATTAGCTCTTAAGGGACAAAAAAAGAACTTACTCTTTTAATGTATAAAGCACAGACATAAAGTATATAAACAAGTATACAGTATACTGAAGGTATTAAAATTCCATGAGGGAGCAATGAAGAGAAACGTGTCTAAAATTATTTGTGGGGGTGATAGTGATAGAAAGGTTGAGAAACACCAGCTCACTGGTAGTTCCTCATTTTTTTTTCCACAATGAACTTGATATTACTGGGCTTGAATAAGTAATATACATACATTTAACCTAATTAAAAGTAAAAGGAGTATCTTAGAACAACTGGAAGTAAAAATCTAAAATTGTGGAATTGTAACCCATACCAAACTCTGAAATCTGTTCTACAACTAACTGTGCTGTGCTTTGAAATTTATTGTTTTGTATATATGTTATTTTTTCACAAAAAAAGGGAAAAAAAGTTGTTTGTGATGATAAAAAAAAATAATTATTCCTCCTATATTCTGGAGCAGCTGGAGGGAAAAATCTGAGATGATGGTATGGTAGCCCATGACAAACTCTGGGATTTGTCCTGTAACTACTTGTTGAAGAGTGCTTTGAAAACTAGTGCTTTTTTCTTTCTTTGCTTTGTATGTATGCTGTATTATACAATACAAAAAGTTAAAAAAAAAAAGTAAAAGGAGATACACTATGAAAAGTTAGACATCATAACTCAATTTTTATTCTTGAATATAAAATTTACTTTTACTCCAAAGCCTCAAAAAATACAACACAAAATTTGAAAATATAATAATGAAAGCATATACAGAAATAAACTGAAAAAGTTCTGCATCAGAATCATCTAGAGATCACCTATAGTAGTAAAATACAGATTCCGTGGCCTCACCTAATCAATCAATACCTGTATGGGTAGGACAAGTGAATCTGTATTTTCAAGTATGTTTTTTAGAACCACAGGAGTTGCTTTTATTAAACCAGGCATACTATTCCATGAAAATGTGAACTCCAGACAGATAAATATATTTTAATTTGATCTAGGACAATTTTTTAGGAGTATGTACTGAAGTGATAAAAATTTAAAAAATCAGAGCCAAAAAATGTGGAAAGCCCCCTCAACTCCTCCCTTTTCTTTAATGAACTTAAAGATTTAAATTTCTTCATAAACTATCAAATACACACTACTATTTATTATTACATAAGCTATTATGAGAAATATAAAAGGTATTATGAATAATATAAAAGAAATAAGCAGCATTCATAAATTCTGTCATGAAAATAAAATTACATCATTATCACATTGTTGTAGAATAACATGAGTTTACCTAAATCTGCAAACACCAGCATTAACTGCTGACTTTCTCTGGGCCCCATTATTAAAAAAGAAATAAAGTTTTCAATCCTATGATGAAACTTTAACAAGTAAAGAACAAAAGTCACCACCCTCCAGTAATAATACCTGCACTGGCTACATTCAATTCAGCAGAGACCTGTTTAGCAAATGAGCCTTGGAATATTGAGGATTCAAAATTATGCCTACATCAGATTACAGATTTCCCATGTTAACCCAAAATATTAAACCCCCAATGTCAAATATTTATTATATGCATAAATAACAAAGCTACCTAAATGCATAGTTAATAGTCCCACTTAACTAATGGGGAATACACAGGGTTAATCAAAATAGGATATACAAAGTGTAAGATATTGTTCCAGTCCCTAGGGATTTTACACTTCAGTCTATTACAAACAATATTTAAGTGCTTTTTTTGTATACCAGACAGACATATACTAATTTATTTAATCCTCAAACAAGCCTAAGAAATAAATACTGTTCATATTCCATTATATAGACAAAAATACTGAGAAACCAAGGGGTTAGTTAAGCAGTAATTGATTGACACATGCACCCAGGGCTCTGTCTGCTGACCACAAATACATTATCAAACGAACAAGTAAGACGTGGCATAACATTTATAGAAGTTTAAACCCTGTTATTAAAAACGTATCTACAAAACAACATGTAAATGAATGTAACAGAGATAAACCATAATTAGAACATTCAAATGAGAGGTTTCCAAGGTTTGTTATCAAAAATAACAACACTTTTCCTATTTTTCTCATTCTCTACACCCAGAAAAGCAACTCAATTTTGCATTGATTTTAGTTTGGGAAGTACAGACTTTTATTCTAACATATAATTACATCCTAGGGAATGCATTCTACCTATTAATTCATTTGTAAAGCCTCTGACTCATTTTATCCTTAAGAATTCTCATCTTCAAAAGTTTTATTAAATTTAACTTCACATTCTGAAGTGAATCCATTTAGAGTTTTTAAATTTCCTGATTATAAATATATGAACAATGTATCAGACATAGGAAATAAAAGTTTAAAGAAGAAAATAAAAATCACCTGTAATCCCACAATATAACGATGATAACTTAGGTCCTTTAGGAGTGTTACCTTTTTGCCCATATTCTACACAGCATTTGTAAAAATAAGACATTTGTAAAAATAAGAACTCAATTCATACTACATAAACATTAGGAATCAGCTTTTATCCCTTAAAAAAGTAGTTTAAAAAAAGTGTGCATATGTATATATATATTTATTTATAAAGTTTATTTCTGTATATGCTTTCATTATTATATTTTCAAATTTTGTGTTGTATTTTTTAAGTAAAAGAATAAATTTTATATTCAAGAATAAAAATTGAGTTAAGTCTAACTTTTCATATTATATCTTTTTTTAATTTTTTATTGTATAATATTATATATATTATAATACAGACAAATACAACTGTATATTAGGTTTTCTACAATATACTTTGGCTTACAGAACTAAAAAATAGTGTTATAATGTGAAAATTAACCAGAGGGTAGGAGGGGATGGTTGGTCCTTCACTTAAAGAGCTCTTCCTCATTTGTGAGTATTTGAATGTTACAGAAAATCATTTTTAAATTCTCTTTGCAGTTTATTTGCACTATTAAAAAGCTTCCTATGTTCATCTTCAACACATGGAGGACAATAAACACTCATGGTTAGGGAAGTGTTTATTGGCTGCAAAAGATCTGTAACAATCCACTGTTAAGACACATGCTCGGCACAGAACACTTGAACCTAAGCAGAATTAGCTAAGAACACCAAAAAGCAATGCTTCTTTACATCCAGTATCTAAGAGCTACTACTGCTTATATATACTTGCAACCAGATGCTGCTGAGTGGTGACACGAAATCAAGCTTGTTCTACTGATGACAGGAGTCCAAGTCTAAAGCATAATGGGAATAAAAGGGTGACTACATTATCCAAAACCCTCCTACCCATAGTTTGGGCTGTGATTTAAGGTGGTTCTTGAATTATAATACTGTCATATTCTGATGTAAAAGATATGACATTTGAG
Source organism: Myrmecophaga tridactyla (assembly GCA_004026745.1). Classification (NCBI taxonomy): domain Eukaryota; kingdom Metazoa; phylum Chordata; class Mammalia; order Pilosa; family Myrmecophagidae; genus Myrmecophaga; species Myrmecophaga tridactyla. The sequence goes on along the minus strand of PVIY010012428.1, from coordinate 29,869 downwards.
TTAAATACTAGTCAGAAGTTATCAAACATGTATTTAAAATTCACTAAGAGATACTTTACAATGAAGTTTGTCATAAGTGTTAAACTTGGTATTTAAAAGGAACTCTCTTTAAAACAGAGTATACTATTTGGCCAGTTTTTGAGTTACCAAAGTCCCAGGCTTCTACCATTTGGATACAAAAGAAACACAACCACAATAATGTAATATCTTAAAATCTACACTTAAATATAAAGGTGGGTCTAATTATTTATGAGTTTCACCTTTCCAAAAGCACATGGCCATGAATGGATTTTTTTCCTAAGTTGCTCTACCTGATATGATTAAAGAAATTTTTAAAAATTCTACCTACATCTGAAGAACAAGGAATGCCAATAATGCAAGGTGTTGAAAATAGATGGTAGTTAATATTTTAAAACTTTAACTTATGTGTGAGACTAAAGCAAAAACGTTCATTTGGTACAAAATTTATATTTCGACTAGTGCACTTCCTAATATAACTTATGTGGACAGCTTAATTGAACACCTAAGTACATGGAAACCTGAGTAGGGCATGGGATTTTGTAGGCTTGTCCAGAGTGATGCCTCGATAAATCTCAGAAGGATTTGAACAGTGAATAAAAAAATATTTGCAAAGTCCCACTGGGAAATGGTGAGAAAGGGGGGAAAATTCAACTTTCCCAAGTAGAGAATTCTTGATATTCTCACAAGCAGTGGGGTCAACCAAAGCAACAGGCTGAGCCCACAATCTTGGGGTTTGTTCATCTGAACTTAACCCTGCAAAGGATAGGCTAAGCCTACTTAAAATTAGGCCTAAGAGTCACCCCCAAGAGAACCTCTTTTGTTGCTCAGATGTGGCATCTCTCTCTCAGCCAACACAAGTAAACTCACTGCCCTCCCCCTCTCTACGTGGGACATGACTCCCAGGGGTGTGGACCTTCCTAGCAACGTGGGACAGAAATCCTAGAACGAGCAGGGACTCAGCACCAAGGGATTGAGAAAACCTTCTCGACAGAAAGAGGGAAGAAAAAAATGAGAAAAAATAAAGTGTCAATGGCTGAGAGATTCCAAACAGAGTCGAGAGGTTATCCTGGAGGTTATTCTTACGCATTAAACAGATATCACCTTTTTAGTTAAGGCCTAACAGAGAGGCTGGAGGGAACTGCCTGAAAATGTGGAGCTACACAGTTCCAGTAGCCATGTTTCTTGAAGATGATTGTAAAATGATAAAGCTTTTGCAGTGTGATTGTGTGATTGTGAAAACCTTGTGTCTGATGCTTCTTTTACCTTATGGACAGATGAATAAAACATATGGATTAAAAATAAATATAATGGGGGAACAAATGTTAAAATAAATCTAGTAGATTGAAATGCTAATGATCAATGCAAGGGAGGGGTAAGGGATAGGGTATGTATGAATTTTTTTCTGTTTTTATTTCTTTTTCTGAATTGATGCAAATGTTCTAAGAAATGATCATGATGAATATACAACTATGTGATGAAAAAAACAATGTTCATATTGTATGTTGATTGGCTTTATTAATAAAAATTAAAAAAACAAAAAAAGATGTAATGGAGACGCTGGAGGGAACTGCCTGAAAATGTAGAGCTACACAGTTCCAGTAGCCATGTTTCTTGAAGATCATTGTATAATGATACAGCTTTCGCAACGTGACTGTATGACTGTGAAAACCATGTGTCTGATGCTCCTTTTATCTACCTTACTGACAGGCAAGTAAAACATAAGGAATAAAAATAAATAACAGGAGGAATAAATGTTAAAATAAATTTAGTAGATTGAAATGCTTGTGATCAATGAAAGGAAGTGGTAAAGTGGTATGGTATGTATGAATTTTTTTCTGTTTTCTTTTTATTTCTTTTTCTGAATTGATGCAAATGTTCTAAGAAATGATCATGATGATGATATACAACTGTGATGATACTGTGAATTACTGATTATATATGTAGAATGGAATGATCATATGTTAAGAATGTTCATATTTGTTAAATTTTAAAATTAAAAAGTTAATAAAAAAAGAAAAAAAATTCTACCTCCATCCATTTTTAGAGATACACATCTATAGGAGAAGTTGTATATATGTATGCAAAACAATTTCCTGAAGCATGAAAACTTCACACCAGGGGGTTAGTATATCATTACTAAACCAACGGTGTGAATAGAATTTAGAAACAGTAGGATATAGCAGTAGAGCAGTCTAAAGTTGTCATATACAAAGCCAGCAACAACAACAACAAAAACATATATTCTGAGTACACAAAGAACAAAAATATCATGAGTTATCTCTTATAGATCTATCATACTATAACCTTTGTCTCAGAAAACTAGAAACAAATTTTAAAATATGTCCCTTCTTCACAAAACCCCTCTTCATTCTAAGTTTATTGTATTTCTAACTCAAACCAACAAGACAGATACCATATTTCAAGAAGGAGTAATCATTATACTGCCACAAACAAATTGAATGTATCCTTTCTGAAGATCCCTGTAGGTCTAGTGTTGGCTACACCAAGGGTTAAACGTTTCAATTACTGTTATTCTACCAACCCATTTCAGGATACTACAGCAAACTATTAAAAGATTAAAAAAAATAATTAAGAGATACAAACAGAATCAAATGATGATATAATAAACGTGAATATAAGAATCTAAAGCAGATTTTGAAAGTATTTTAATTGTGATAACATATATACAACTTTCCCATTTTAATCACTTTAAGTAGACAATTCAGGGGTGTTAATTACAATCACCACCACCCATTACCAGATTTTTTTTTGTCTGAAACAATGAAAGATTATTCAGATTACTCAGCAAAACTTAAGGGGAAATTATACTTTCCAAATTTCTGCTTTTTATTTCCCTGTTAAGGATTTTTACTGTGTGATTTAAGTAACTTTAACCTCATGGGGGGGGGAGGGCCATCTACAGAGGAAAAAAAGATAAAGGAAGTCAATTATTTCTTAAGAAAATTTCCAGATTCATTTGAAACAAAAGGAAAGGAAAACTCAAAATAGTGCAATACACTGAAAAAAAGGATTACAGGGACAGAGGCAATCTGTCATATATTTACTCACTAAGTCATTTATTCATGTTTGTATATAAACAAGATACAAATATTTATTGATCACCTACTTTATGCTATGTACTGCAACAGTTTTTCCTTTTGGAAGTTTACTATCAAGTTAATAATCTATAATTAGAGCTGCATGAATTTTTATAAATTATATAACTACTTTGCATTTCATCTGTAAAAAACAATAACAATATATTAAATTGATTTGCCATGCAGATTAAATAGGATACAATGGGTCTACCTTTAAAAAATATTAGTTCCCTTCTCCTTTTAGGTCCCCCTAGGATTAGAACATGTATCAGCGGTTTCTAACCTTAACTACAAAAAAAATCTCTTTTATTATAACTTTCTCCATGGACTCCATATCTAAAGGATTTTGTCTGCATATGCATTGATGTTTTTATTAATCAGATAAAGAGTTGCTATTTAGAACTCTCAAATTGTCAAAGGACTTAAAAAGTAACAAAACTCAATGCTAAAGTCTTGAGGTACAAGCATAATATTTTATTTCATTAACAACCTGCAATCACCACAATGTATGATAAAGATTCATGATGATTTACCCCCCAAACAATTGGGGGTCAATATAATAATTAGTCAAAGCAAAGATGCACAATAAATCTATTGAGGCCATAATACAAACCTATTGAGAACAAATATACAATTTTCATTAGGCTCTCAGCAATACTAAAAGTAATTCATTCCTATCTCTGCAGACTCCTCGGAAAAACATAATTTATGTAATATAGGTTAGTCATTTTGTAAGTCTGGAGAAACTACTGGTTACCCTACAGATTTGTTTTAAGCCACTATCATATTAATAACACCATCTCCAAATTCAGAAGTTACAAATATTCATTCACAAAGACAGGTAAACAATATCCAGTGTCTTCCCTTCGTATTTTTAAAAAGAAAAATCCAAACCCTTCACTATGGACCTATTTGATTTGTCCCCTGCCAACTTTCTGATATCATCTACAGTCTCTTCCCAGCTTAGCAAACAAATCTTCCTTGCTATTCCTCAAACATGACTAGCAGGGTCCCACTTCAGGGTCTTTGCATCAACAGGGCCCTCTGCCTGGTTCACTTTTCTTGCAGATCTTCACACAACTGGCTTTTTGTCATTTAGGTTTCAGATTAAATATCATCATCCCAAGGAGCTTTTCCTTAACACCCAACCTAAATCTTTCAACTACTCCATCATTGCACCCTGTTATAGTTTCTTCATGGCATTTATGACCTCTGAAATTACCTTGCTTGTTTGTTTACTGTTTCTCTTCACAACCACCAACTTCCCACTTGTAAAAAAAGCCTCTGAAAGAGGTCTTATTCACTGCTCTCTCTCTGGTTATTAGAACAGTACCAGGCACCCTATAATCACTCAATAAATAATTGATGGATGACTAACCAAATTATTTAATATTATTTTTAGAAAGGACTCTGATTTCTTAGTCAAATACTTAAATTTATCATTCATAATTGTTGATCTAAAAGGAATAAGAAAAGAATGTTCTTTTGCTAAAGAGAACAAGACAAATGTACAGAATATTCTATTCAGCCAGTGAGCTTCATTTTTCCCTTTGCATTTTACTCCTTCAGGCTAGAAGGATACAAAAATCATGTTTCACATACTTCATGTCACCTCACATAAAAATTGAATGAGTTGCCTTACAAGCGTATATGAACTGCAAGCTACTCAATCTAATAATTGATTTTTCCTGCCAAGATACAAGTAGGTTTCTAGGAATGCAAGACATGCGGACTAAGAAGGCTACAATTGTCATCATGGTGATAGTGCCAAAATGGCACAGGACAGGGAAAGCCCACTGGAGGAAGAACCTGTTCTCTCCGTTTTAGTTATAGGAGGATGAAGGGGAATGGAGGTGGTGCACAGTGAACTGGAGAATGACTATAGTTCTGATTTCCGTTAACAAGCAAGTATAAATATCCTTGAAGCAGTTCAAAACAGATTCAGTTGCAATCTTAGATTTTGGGACATTAAATCACTGTTTTGAGTATCTGAGGTTCCTAAAGTAAATGTGACGTCAAATATCATTTAGCTGGCAAGATCTGGGCTTTTACAGCTTCACCTAAGAAAAACATACTAAATGTAAAAAGTAATACACACAAAACCCCCAAAACTATGTGGCTAAATCTGCTTATTAATTTAAAAATATTTTCAAGGATACCTTTAAAAAGAAGAAATTTTAATATAAATAATAAGGTTTATTTTTGAGTAAAACTAAAACAAACATTAAGAAAGGTGCAACATCTCAATGGTTTAAAATATATAAATGCCTTGGAAGTATTACAAACATGTATTTATTTTTTTTAAAACAAGGGGTTGCTTCTTTTCGCAGCTGGTAATATGAAAAGAAGACAGCAAGCAAGTAATGCAAGTTCATGGGAGTTTACTTATCAGTAGAAAACAAATATATTAATATCAATATCAATCTTTAGGCTAACTTGCTTACATATTATCCAACCAACTAAAAGTATAAGTTGAGTAGAACCAAGTACTAGAATGACTAGGAATGGATGTGCTAACTCATTTTTTTTTTTTTTAAAGTGGGAAAATGAAGGAGAAAGGGAGGGAACAGGAGAAGTAAAAGTAGTTTTTTCCTAGATATCATAACACTTCAATTTCCTACTTTCATTGCTCCATATTTCAGTATCTTCAACATCCTAAGCTGCTTAACAACCAAACAAGAAATTTTTGCCACAAAGATTACCTTTACCTATTTTTTTTTAATTTCTTTTAAAAGAAATTCATTCTAATCAACATTCTGGGCAATACACTATGATGGCTTTACAAATTATTAATAATATGAGGATTTTGCAATTACCACCCATGAACATAACATACTATCAAATTGGCAAAGATTTTAAAAACTGACCTACTCAATGCCATTGAAGTTGCTGTGAGACACACACTGTTATACACAGGGTAACCACCCTCTGATCCAGTTATCCCACTTCTGGGAATCTATCCTAAAGGAAGAAAAAAACAAAAAACAAAGATGCAATCAAAGATAAATGTACAATATGCTTGCCACAGCATTATTTAAAATAGTAATATAAGAATCAACTTAAAAATCCCACTCTAGGACACCAACATCCTGTTCAGAGTAAAGAGTAGGATCAAAACTATATATGAAGTATAATTCCAATTTTATAAAAATAAAAAATCTTTGTACATGCAAAAAGAGAACTGGAAGAATGTACATTAAAATGTTAGTAGTAACTATCTCTGCATAGTGAGATGATGGTAGATTTTTCAATTACTTCTTTACACTTGTATTAGTTTGTAAATTTACAACAGTGGAACATGAATTACTATGACAGAAAAAATATTTAGCAGTTATAACCACTGCTAAATGATCCTGAACCTAACAAGGGCATAGTACTGGGATTAGAAACTATTTCCAGTGCAAAGGAAACATCAGACTTGACTGTATAAGGAATACTGCCTGAGACTCAGAAGTATTCATGAAACTATACAAGACTCATTATTTAAAAGTCAGCAAATGTTCCAACAGAAAGCATCACAGTTAAATGAATGGTTTTATTGTATATGTCTATCGAGAATAATAAATACTCACTTAGTCCTAACTCAAAGCACGCAGAAGAAAAACCAGAAAAACTATTTTATATTTTGCAAACTAACTATACTTTTGTTGTCTCATAAGCACATCATAGTTGGTGGTATTGGGGAGGAGCTTGTAAATTAAGCTGGCAAGGAACCAACAATCACTAGAAATTAAAAATGCACACCAATGCATTTTGCCTATATGCATATTTCTGTCCTAACATATAGCTAACCTTAGCGGCATTTTAGCCAGTGAGGACAAAACATTAACAAGCTGTTAAACAAAAAACCCTCATGGTAAACACAGAATTAAAATTGTTAACAGGAAAACAACTTCCCTACAATGTGATATATAGAGATGACAATAATTTACAAATAAAAAAGGTCTTGGACTGGAGTAAAATAAGCAGTACAGCAAATAATTTTTACTACACTATATTTTAAACAGTTGGGAAACTATGGCTTCCTCTAATGCTAAAAAATTGTTAGAAAATAAGACACAGAAATAGCTGCAGAACAACTGAGAGTTTAAAATACTGACACTGATTTTATTTAGAAAAGGAATATCATTCTATTTTTGCTCTACCATGACATTACAACATTTATTTTTAAAACATATGTCAGGCTCTGACAAATATATATTACTAGAGCATAAATTCCTTAAAGCAGAAACTACACCTTTACATCTCAGTTTCCATCAAAAAAATGTAATATAATGGGTCACTCAAAACTTTTGCTCAAACTGAAACATATTAATGAAATTATGTAATATTTTCACAAGTATAAAATGGATTTTAAAAGATAGTTCCTAAAGCATCAATGGATTTGAACTAGATATTATAAATTACATAAAATCTAAAATTTAGTGTTAAATTTCAACTGCTAAAATTATTAGATTTGTTGTTGTTTGCTTAATGTCCTATAATACTGTCAACTTGCTTACACGAGAATGATCTTATTCATAGATGAATTTTTAAAATATCTTTGAAAATGCCATGAATGAATTTACTCCCCAGATTACACATTCGACAGATCTTAAATAAGACTGCAGTAAGAGAGGATTTCCTACTACTAACTTACAATCTTACAAACTACATTTGGGACTTGTCCAAAGAAACTGTTGTGCCTGGTTCTTTGTGCCTTACTTTAATAGCTTTGTCTCTGAACCACAAACCCATCCTGAGCAGAATTATTTTTTACCACCAGAATAAATGGGTACAACCTAGCATTTCAATAAACCAAGAATGAGTGATATGTTATTGAGATATACTCTGAATTCAAAGTAAGGCGCTTCAGGTTTTAACTAATACAACAGTGATTTACAAGGAAATCAAGGATTTAGAGTGATTTACAAAGAATTTTTTCCCCAGAAAAAATTCTAAATTTATGGAGCCTAAATAATTAAGTCATTAGGGCCATAAAAGAGAAAAAAGCTATTAGCTCATTTAATGGTTGAAGGTAATTTCATAGAACATATTTAATCCTCCATGTATTAAATGTACTGTGTACTTCTGAAAATTATTTTAAAATGATTATTTTAGACCACTAAAACACACTATTTCCTGTTTCACCTCCAGCTTAATAATCATAAACAATTTCCCTTTTTTACTGGTGTGTGTGTGTGTGTGTGTGCGTGTGTGCATACGTACCTTCTAGCTCTACAAGGCCTATTTGCAAGCGGAAATGAGAGCATGGCATAGATCGCTGTTGATCGGTTCTGTTGATCAGAACATCATGATAATGCATAAAGCTAAGCTTACAGGGTTCAATACTCATTTGAAACAAACTGCACTCTTAACCAGTCACCTCAAAGCTGTGCCAAGGGAATTGACAGGAAAGGTGTGAATCATTCAATGCAAACCCAGAATCACTATCACAAAAATTCAAAATGTGAATGGACCAATACTATCTCTGCTAATGAATGGCTGAAAAGCCCATAAACACCCGCCTGTAATCTCCAAATTTCATGCATTAAAAGGGGGGAAAACGGATACTTTGTATGTCTAATCTCAGCAACATCTGAAAGCTTAAATATTTTTAACACTAATCTTTTCCACAAGACATGAATTTGGCTTTGTCACATAGCAATACATGACATAAAAATGAGCAGGAGAGACTTGGAAATACACTGAAACTTTTTTAATTTGATGAGGTTAATTTCAAAAAAACAACATTAGGAGAAAGTTCATGCTCACAATTTTAAAACCAGCACAACATTAAGATATAAATGCTTAGTGGAGTTATTTTACTGAACATCTAAAATAAGAGAATTTTAGAACATTAGCTTAGAGGTTATCTGAGATTCAATGAACATTTGCTGGTCCTTAGCCCATGCCAAATACAGTGCTAGGTACTTTAAGATAATTCATTTAGTTCAACTCATTCACTTTACAGCTGACAAAGTTCCCTGCTCATGCCAAATTGAACCACCTGAATTTCAGAACCAGAAATGTTGAGCAAAGCACTTAGAGCGGTAAAATTTTCTGTAAAACAGACTGGTATCATCCTCTACTCTCAACTAAATAAAGGTTCAAAGATTCAATGGTAACATTATTTAAAAGTAACAATAGCCTCCATGTTTTGGATAACTAGAGAACTACAACAATTTAAAAATTACACTGTAGAGATTCCTCAAACTAAGTACTGCATGCATAATGAGACTCTCAAAAGTTATACGATTCTAAAGACAACATACAAAACTGAAATTCAGAAAATTACAGATACCTTTAAAAAACTCTTCTGTAGTAAAAAAAGAAAAGAAAAAATTGGATTCCTGACTGGCATGCCTATTTTATATCAAAGATCATAAATCACCCACTAAAAAAGTCATGGGTAACAATAAACATTGCCAAGATCTGGAGTTAACTATTAGATCACAAATTATGACAAAATGTAAAACTCCCTGAGGGCAGAGACCCTGCCTTATTCATTTCGGTATTCTCCCCAAATTAACACCCAGTTGCTAAAGGTTAACAAATGAGGTGAGCTAACTTACAAACTCTAAATGTGAGTGAATGAAAATGCAACCTAACAATCTAAACGGTTTCCTGTTTTTATAAGTCAAATCATTTCTTTAATATTCACTAATAATACCAAATGCAACTGGCATTGCTATGAAACACATACTCAACTGTGGCAGTCACTGTAACTGGTACAACCTACTCTTTGAAGGCAATTCAAATACACCAAAAACACAAGCATATTTATATACTTTGATCCAGTGGTCCATTTTCTGGAAATCAATCCCAAGGAAATACACCAAAAGAAAGAAAATGTCACTCCACGCATTTAACTATACTTGCGGGGGGTGGGGGGGTGGGGGGGACATGTCCAACAGTAGGAAGATGGACTATTCTGCAGCCACTGAAAAAGGTTAAAAATGGAAAATATGAAAATTAACCTCTTAATTGGTCTTCCTACTTCCACCTGCCCCTATCACCAAGTTGATTTTACAAACAGCAGCCAGAATGATGCTCGCTCACCAACTTGTCAGTAGAAAAGTCTCTCTTCTACTCCAAACTCTCCAACACCTTCCCAATTTCATTCAGTGTAAACCCACTGTTCTTAAGGTGGCCTCCAAGGCCTTATAATGGTCCCAGCTACTTTTCCAGCCTCAACCCTTCTCACTTTCCCTCTTGCTTACTGTCCTCCACCCACACTGGCCTCCTAGCTATCTTCAAAAGGCCAAGTACACTCTGGAGTTCTTAGTGCTCCTGCTATAACCTTCCCCAAGAAAGTACAGAGTCCTCAATTCTTTCAGGCGTCAGCTCCAGTCCCAGGTCTTACCTGACTGTCTTCTGTGCCACTGTTTCTATCTCATCACTTAACTTTACTCTTCTCCATAGCACTTATCACCTGAGGTATCTGTTATTTACTTTTTATACAGTCTCTCCTAATACTGTATGTTGATACAATAATTAACTGCACAAAAAAACCACACATATGAACAAGTTTGGAAGAGGAAAAATTAATAAATTTGATTTGTGAACATTTTCAAGGGCTAATTATATTGCTATGAAATAGTCTGTACAATAAAAACTATAAGTCAGTCATGATTATGATTTTAAGCTGCCAAAAATGGCCAGAACAATCGTATTTCACATGAAAACTACCAATGTATTAGTTTAAAACTGACTGGTAATACTTACTAATGAGAACATTTTCTCCATAAAATTGTAACAACACTCTTAAGTCTTGTTCCCAAACATACAAAATTTAGTCTGTAAGCTTGAACACTGTCATTCTTGACACTGAACAGAAAGCAAAGGCTTTTGAACAGTTCTAATGCGGAACTGAATAATGCTCAGGGGTTCCAGTTTACTTTTAAGGGTTCACGGTTGGATTCTGAAGGTTCCTGAAACTGAATGCAAAATTTTGTGCATAAACTCCTATAATTTTTTTTCTAGGGAAATAGTCCATATCTCTCATCATATTCTCAAAGGTGTTGGTGGCCTAGAAAAAGTTAAGAATTACTCTTTTACGCTCCTTTTATCCAGGGTATGGACAGATGAGTAAACAAAATATGGATAAAAAATAAATAGTGTGGGAGGATAAAGGGTTAAATAAATTGGCTAGGTGGAAATACTAGTGGTCAATGAGAAGAAGGGGTAAGGAGTATGGGATGTATGGGGTTTTTCTTTTTATTACTTTTTCTGGAGCGATGCAAATGTTCTAAAACTAATCATGGTGATGAATACACAACTATGTGATGATATTGTGAGCCACCGATTGTATACCATGTATGGACTATGTGTGTGAAGATTTGTCAATAAAAAATTTTAAAAAAATTACTCTTTTATATACTGGAAGTGAAATGCAATTTTATGCTAATATAAGCTATCTCTCAAAAGGACAGAGGTGCGTAATACTTAGACACATCTTTGTAATCGTTCAATTCATTCAACAAATACCAAGTGCCTACGATGAACCAGGCACTGGGTGATCCTCAACATCTTAATACTACAAAATAATTGTACTTTGAAGCAGAATATAATTCAAACCGTCCAAGAAACAAAACTAAAAAGAACATCAACCAACCACAAAAATAATTTCAAAATCGAAAGTGTTAAAGAGAAGCATAATAAAGACACAAATGAAATCCAGGGCTTGATATTAGTGCTTATCAAGTCAAAATATCGCAGGTATCAATTACATCAAACGAAAAGAAAAACTACACATGCGCATACCCACCCCCACACATTGACAGGAAACCCAAAGAAAGTTTCCAAATCCTGTTTCCAGCAGCACCTCTTCTAAGACTGCCCTTCAGCATGCTTTTGATACCTACCTCTCAGCATGATGAAAACAGAGAAAGAATCGACACCCACCGCCCTGGTAGCGGAATGCAGTGGCCGCCGGTAAGACTGTGACCCACTAACCTCCAGTCCGGCTATTTCCTTACACTTCTTATACCCTCCTCCCTTCAGAGCGATGACAAAACGACCTTCCCCCCCAAAAAAAAAAACCGAATACATTACTCCACAACCCTCCGGTTCTTAACCCGGTGAGGAGACCCTGCTTTTCAGGCACAAGTGTCTTCCTCTCACCTTTCCCCCCCCAGCAGTAAATTACACAATTCCGCGGAAGACACTGTCCTTAACTTCCTGAGTGAGGGAGCGGGCGACAGCCAGTTGTCTTCCAGTTTGATGGGAGACGAGAATTACACCGTGACCTCTTCCCTGACAAAAATTCAGAGCAGCAGCAGGAAAAGCAAAGCTGAGAAGGCGAACGCTTGGCAAGCTACGGAAAAGATGGGGGGAAAGAGGGCGGGAAAGGGGCCGGGGGACCCGGGGTGGAGTGGGATGCAGGGATGTCAGCCCTATCTACTGGGGAAGTAAAGGCCACTCGGAAGGAAAGGGAGCCCCTGAACCTTGACAGAAGTGAGCACACACGGACAACGCTCCACTCTGCCCGCAGCTCTCTACCAGGGGAGGAAGGGCAGGAAATTTACCCAAGCCTCAGAGCCCCTCCTCGCGTGATCCCCAAACGGAGAGCTGGGTTTCAAGGAAGATCTGACCCTAATCTGGGGACATACAAGGGGAAGAAAAAGGCAGCTCTCTCCAATCTTCCATACATCTCAGGCACTGAGGGGCGAGGGCACCGAGTCCGTGGAAATGGTGAAGGAAATGGGCTTGTGCCATGACACCTCGGGGAGTTGGAGGGTGGGGGACACAATGTCCTCTTTCTCTCCCACACCCGGCCCCGGCCCCTCCCGTCCGTCTCCCGCAGGCCCAGCCACAGACCTGCTCGGTCCGCGGGCGTGGCTGGCTCTTACCCTGGTGGCGGCAGCCGGCCCTCCCGAGTCCCGGCCCCTCCCTCCCGCCAGGCCCCCGGGCCGCCGCCCCGGACACGGAGGGAACGCGGGGGAAGAAGAGGGAACCAGAGGACTGACCGGCGACATCAGTCGCTTCACGCCCGGCTTGGCGGTCCCGCGCCCCCAGTTCTCTCTGGGAACGACTCGGGCTCCCCGCCCCTGACTCACCCCCCCGGTCCGGCGCCTCCTCCACCTCCTCCTCCTCCTCCTCCTCCTCCCTCCTCTCGGCCACGGATCCTGCTCCGGCTCTGCGCGGCGACGGCGGCGGCGGCGGCCTCGGGAGCGGTGGCGGCAGCGCCTCCAGAACGCGCACGCACGCAGCACGCAGGCCACGCCCCCTTCCCGCCCCGCCCCTTCTAGTCCGCGTCGACCGGGCATCGGTCGGGTCTCCGTCCGGGTCCCGCCCCCCACCTTGACGTTCCGGAATCCATTTAAAGGAGCCACACTGGGAGGGGTGCTGAGGGCTGAGAACGTTGGAGAAGGAGTCAGGACTCGAGGCCTTGCGGAGGGCGGAGTGGGAGTGGGAAGTAAGGCGGGAAATGAAATGAGGACGGTCTGAGGATTCAGGAGGACTAGAGTTTGGGAGGGAATGCATCCATTCAGCGAGTATTAATTAAGCACCAACTGTGTGCCAGGCACTGTCATAGGTGCGAGAGATAAAGCCATAGACAAGGCAAAGGTCCTACCCTCGTGGTTGCATTCCAGTGGAGTGAGAGATGGGAAACCGGCAACAAACAAAAATTTCAGGTAGTGATAAGATAAGAAGAAAAATAATGCAAAGGATGCGATGGTTCATAGCTGGTCGTATATTGCCTCTCAGAGGAGTTCGTTGAGCACAGACACGCATGATATGAAGAAAGGAGCCTAGCGAAAACCTTGGGGGGGGGGGGCGTGTGCTGGGAGCGGGAGGCGTCCTTTGCAGGCAAGAGCATTTCGGTCTGAGCCCGGTGAGAACAGGCCTAGCACATGCAGGTCCAGCAATGTACCATGCTGGCTGAGCAGTCATCAGGGGAGGTATGCTACAGGCTCCAGATCCTGTGGAGCCTTCTGGGCCCTTGTGAGAGCCATGGGAAACCATGGGAGAGTGGGCAGGCGAGTGACCACGCCTGATTCAAAAAGTTACTCTTGCCGAAGTGTGGAAAATAAATAAGGAAGCGCAAGTGTGTGCAGGGACGCTAGTAAGCAGGCTGTTGGTGGTAGCTTCAACTAGGATTGTAGCAGTGGAAAGGGTGAGAAGAGGGCATATTCGGATACATTGTTTGAATTGGAGTGGATTTGAGGACAAGTATATGAAGGAAAAAAAGATCATTTATCTCAGGGCCTGAATAATTGGATTAATGGTGGGCCCATTTAATGAGATGGGGAAGACTCCAGGAGGAGTGAATTTGGAGTGGGGAAAATCAAGAGTTCTGTTTTGCACACACTACTTTTAAAATGTCTAATATACATCCAAGTGGAGATGTTGACTAAACAACTGGATGTATGAGTCTGGAAATATAAATTTGGGATTCAGTCAGCCCAAAGGAACTTTTTAAGCCTTAGATCCAGGATCAAGATTGAGCCCCGAGTACTCCAACACCTAAGTAGACTCAGAGAAGGAGATACAAGTTAGGGAGGAACCTTCCTCCCCGCTCTCACCAGAGGGTCGGGTGTTGAAAATCAGGAGTGATGGAGCCTATCAGATATTGCTGAAATAAGTAAGATGAGAATTTGAATACTGGATTTGGTCTGATAAAAAATTGCTCATGACCTTGACAAGAGCAATTTCAATGGAGTGACAAGGGAGAAAGTCTGATTCAAGTGAGTTAATGGGAGAATAGGAAGTGAGGAAGAGAGGGTGTATAAACAATTCTTGAGGAGCTTTGTTCAGAGAGGAACTGAGAAATGAGACAGTAGCCAGAGGGGTACTTGGGATCAAGGGAGGGTATTTTAAAATGGAAAATGTTTCCTCATGTTGGTGTGCTTGAATGATTCTTCAGAGTCATGATGCAGAAGACTGGAGGCACTTGGAAAAAAGTTGTCTTTGGGTAGGTGAGAAGTAATGGAGCCTAGCACAGAAATGAAGGAGTTGGCCTGAGATAACAGCAAGGACACAGTGTTTTAGGAAAGAAGGCAAAGTATAGGGTACGGATGCAGGTAAATCCATGAATATATTTGGTGGTGGCATACTCAAGGCCACTGCAGAGTAGAAGGAGGAAAGTGAGAGCTGGAAAATCCAGCCCTGGCTCTACCTGCCAAGCTAAGTGCCCTGGTGGTCACATCAGCCTGGAGGAAAGGAAACCTTTTCTAATTGCTACACACTCACACATGCAGGCACACATTTTGTGCACTTTTTTCTAGTTAGCATTGACTGCTTTTATCTTGGCTCTTTCTATAGGCTTGATGCTGGGAATTTGGTTTGTCTACTTTCCTTTGCTCTATGCAATTAAAAAAAAAAACTGAGTGAGGAGGGGCCTTCGGCTATTTAAGGAGATAGAAGGTAAGGACTAATCCGTTTGAAGAGTGGAAGAGTGACTACAGAAGTGTAGTGTAGAAAATACAAAGAGCCCTCTTGAGTTCAGCGTCCTGAATTTAAAGTGAGAACACTCATCAAGGATGAGTGATTTTTCTCCAGCCACATTCCAATGCTTAGGGAGTAGGAGGAGAGCTTGACTGCACCTGGGCTGGGTTTTGCAGATGAAAGTCAGTGAGGAGGTGGAGTATATGCAAAGGAGTAATTATAGTGATAGACCTAGAAATCTAAGCCTAGAGGGAAGAGAGGGCAAGTAAAAATATGGTGGGGTCCAGAGTGATTTGGGCAGTGAAAAAAGAAGTATTTGCAGGGTCCCCTTGGGGGGCTGGGGAAAAGGAGGAAATATTCAACTTTCCCATTTGGAGAATTCCTGATATTCTTGCAAACAATGGGGACAACCAAATCAATAGGCCGAGTCCTCAATCTTGGGGTTCACCCCTATGAAACTTATTCCTGCAAATGTTAGGCTAAGCCTACTAAAAATTATGCCACAGAGTCACCCACAGAGAACCTCTTTTGTTGCTCAGATGTGGCCTCCTTCTCTCTAAGGCAACTCAGCAGGTCTCCCCACTACATGGACATGACTCCCAGAGATGTAAATCTCCCTGACAAAATGGGACAGAAATCCCGGGATTCACTGGGACCTGGCATCATGGGATTGAGAAAGCCTTCTTGACCAAAAGGGGCAAGAGAGAAATAAGACAAAATACAGTTTCAGTGGCTGAGAGATTTCAAACAGAGTAGAGAGGTTATCCTGGAGGTTATTCTTATGCGTTATATAGATATCTCTTTTCAGTTTATGGTATATTGGAGTGACTAGAGGGAAGGAAGTACCTGAAAATGTAAAGCTGTGTTCTAGTAGCCTAGATTCTTGAAGATGATTGTATAAAGACAAAAGTTATATCTTATGTAACTAGACCTTATCTAATGTGACCGTGTGATTGTGAAAACCTTGTGTCTGATACCTCTTTGGTCCAGGGTATGGACAGATGAGTAAAAAATTGTGGGTAATAAATAAATAAATAATAGGGAGGTAAAGGGTGAAATCAATTGGGTAGATCAAAATACTAGTGGTCAATGAGAGGGAGGGGTAAGGGTTATGGCATGTATGAGTTTTTGCTTTTTTCTTTTTATTTCTTTTTCTGGAGTGATGCAAATGTTCAAAAGAATGATCCTGGTGTGAATACAGAACTATGTGATGATATTGTGAGCCATCGATCGTACACCATGTATCAACTATGTGTGTGAAGATTTATCAATTAAGAAAAAAGTGGGGAGGAGTCAATGATTTGGCAGTCCCTGTGGGAAGAAATAGTTCGAGAGGAAGTAATCAAATAAGTAAGGGCAAGGGGACTTTCCAAGGCTTAAGCCTGAGAAAGGGTGAGTGAGGCAGTTGGGGGAGAAGAAACTAAAGTGCAAGGTATTTATGAGAAAAGACCTTCAGGCAGGCACCTGGAAACTGGAGAATCAGTCAAGCCCTTTGGCCCTTCTCCCAGTATATGTCAACCATTGTCCTGGGATAGGTTAAGGGGCCAGATTGTCCACTCACAATCTTCAAGAAGCTGAAAAAGTTGGGGAGAAACTGAACCCAGGAAGGCAGTAAGCCAACTAGATACTGCCAGGTCCACTGTAAAAGCTTTGGGAGAACCATTGGTGCTTTGCTTTACCTTCTTTTCACCGTGGATACTTGTGCATCATGTAAACCCTTTATTTTGCTGGTTGTTTGAAAGAAACTTAATGGTATAGTTCCTCCTAAAACCAGCTCCTCCTCTTCCTGACTTCCCCTTTTCTGCCCATAGTACTGCCATTCTCAATCTGTCAAACCTCAGACTCCTCTTATCCTCCTTCCTTTTCCCTACATCAGTCTTCAAAGTGTAATTGAACATTCTGACATGATGGAGATATTCTTTTTCTGTATAGTCCAATATAGTAGACAGATGTAGCTACTGAGGACTTGAAGTGTGGCTGATAAGACTGAGGAACTGAATTTTCCATTTGATTTGTTTTTCCTTAACTTAAATTTATAATTTAAATAGCCACACATATAGCAAGGGCAACTGTATTGGGCAGCAGAGAATGCAGGTATACATGCTTCCTACACAATGTTTCTTCCATCTGCCCTCTCCTCTCTATCTCCGTTGCCAACACCTAGATCGATGAGGGCCACAAGTTTGGAATTTTGCTATAATCTCCTGTTCCAGCTCCTACTTAGTTGATTTCCCTTCATGGATGGTTATTTTACTTATTTATTAATTTTTTGGGTTGGAGTGGGGGTGGTGTGCATGGCTGGGGAATTGAACCCGGTCTCCTATATGGAAGGCGAGCATTTTACCCTGAACCACCCATGCACCCTATTGATGGCTAATTTTATGTGTCAGCTTGGCTGGATTATGGTGTCCAATTATTTGGTCAAAACACAGGCCTACATGTTGTTATGAAGATATTTTGTCAATGTGATTAGCATCCCCAATGGGTTGACTTTAAGTAAACAAAATTAACCTCAATACTGTGGGTAGGCCTCATTCAATTAATTAAAGACCTTACCAAAAAAGAAATTACGTTTTCGGAAAAAAAAAAAAAAACTGCCTAAGACTATAGCATCAGCTTCTCTCTGAGTTTCCAGCCTTTTGGACTTAAAATGTCAATATCACCCTTGCTGGAATTTCCAGCCAGCTGGTCTGCTCCACAAATTTTGGACTTAGCAGCCCTCACAATCACATGAACTAATTCCTTAAAATAAATCTCTCTATGTATATACCCTATAGGTTCTGTTATACCTTCAGCCCATCTTGCATTCTTGCTAGAACTATCTGCCTAAAACAGTGGCCAGATCATGATTCCACCCTATTTAAAAAATTATCAGTTCCCTGACATCTTCAGGACAAATTGCTTAATCTTGCACTTGCCCAGGTATATTTCTGCATCCCACTTTTCCAGCCTTACCTTTCACTACATCACTACATATGTAGAGTTAGTTCTGAAGTCAAATTAAACTACTTGACCTAATTCCTAACAGCTGTTTACAAGGAAGGCAATTCTTTTGCCTAAACTGTCCCTCTGCTTGGAATAAAAATCTCCAATCTCCTCTACCAGACATAAAATCTGTAGAAATCCTTGACCACCTGTCTCATATTGCATTTCCTGTTTGGAAGCTTTTCTGATATTTCCCCTCCTCTGAAATCCTTCAGGCTGTTTGTACCTCGCCTGTGGCACTTACATATTGCCTTGTGGTATATCCTATGTAGTCATTTTACTCCTATTATTAAATATCACTCCTTGAAAGTTGCTGTGTCTAAATTATATTAGTACCCGTACTTATGCCAGTCCTACAACTTATATATACGAGGTTCCCTCAAATAACCACTGAATTGTGTTATACACTGTCATGAATCTAAAGCGCATTCATGCCCTTGTCTTAACTCTTAATAGTAACATCACTAATCCTCAAAGAGAACAACTTTATACACTGGAAAAAAACTTTCCTAATGTGGAATTCAAATTTTTCAAGAAAAACAAACTAAGTATATTTCTTTCATGTTGTTTCCTGAGAATTTCTTCCAAATGCTTCCCAAACTTAAGTATTTTTACAACTCAGTTATAGCTTGTAATCCTAGAGAGCGTGGGTATGCTTAGAACTGGCCCGGCCAGCATAGCTACTCGAGGGTCAATTTATGTCAAAGGCCTTTAAAGGAGCACTCTGAGTATGACACAAATCAATAAAAAGAGACTTCCATCTAATAAATGCTTAGAAAATGTATTTTTAAAGCTGGAAGCCTTAGAAATCTGTAACCCAAGAATAACAACGACAACAACAAAAGGCTGTCTAAGGTACTTTTCCTGTTGGTGCAGTGGTTTTAAGGATTTGGAGAGCAGGAACAATGTTTCAAACAAAACCTACCTTACCCCATATAGGATATCACAGACATTTATTTAACAAAACTTAACTAAGGGATGGCAACATGCCAAACACTTATGCTTGCTGCTGAGGATAAACATAGGAAAGATATGCTACTTGCCTTTAAGACAGACAGACACATGGTAAAAATATGGCCTGGCACTGGTATATCATTTTACTATTTTCAAATGATTCTGCAGTGTGTAATTTAATCCTAATGAGAATGTTGTTAATGTAGGTATTATTAGTCTATTTTGCAGAGAGGAAAGTTTGCTGAAAGGGGATTAAAGGAATTGCACAAAAACGCAGAGCTATTAAGTGGGAAGGCCACCAATTGGAAACCGGATCTTTGGGTATGAAAATACTGGATGATTTAGAATGTAAGTTCCTTTAGGGCAGGGACTTTTTCTGTTTTGTTCACTACTGTATTTCCAGAACCCAGAGAAGTACAGGTATATAATAGGTTCTTGATAAATGTATCAGGAACTCACGCATACACACACAGAGAGTGAGAGGGAGAGAGAGAATATAAGCCAACCATCTCATTTATAAGTATATTTAAATATTTTAATTAATTAGATACTAAACTGATATATTCAAAGTGTGGGCTATGGACTGGTGCTGGTCCATGATTTATTTATTTCCAGTCCACCCTGAAATAAATACAGAAAATGAGAGTAGACAATTAGAATCTTTTATGGCAACTTGACCTTGCTGTGATATCCAAACATGTAATCGGTCAACTTGTCCAAGTGAACTAGGTGGCATAAACCAGTTTGGGTGTCAACCAATATGTGTGGTGAGTCACCTGTACTACGAGCTCTGTACTATTATATCTTATTTAATCTATTAGTTTGGCCATTTGCCCCCTACTACCTTTCTGTCCCAGATATTCTTTACTGTTTAGCAAAGAGTGCACTTCATGCCTTTGGCATGAAAGAGTCAGCAACAGAATTGAATTTTTTTTTAACTGCTTCTATCCTGCAAAGCAGCCATGCTGATCTTATGATGTGGAATCATTTCTTGCAGCAGTTAAGTATGTATTCTCATAGGTGTAAAGCCAGGTTCTGCCACTTACCAACTGTGTGTGACCTTGGGCAAATTGGTTAACCTGTTGTAGCCTCAGTTTTCTTTTCTGCAAGATGGTGTTAATATTATTACATAATTCCATAGGGTTTTGATAAAAATGTAAATTGTTCTTCATGGAACCTGGCACATAATAACAATATAATGTTATTTTTCTATTAGAATAAATATTATCTATCATTATGAATTCATTCTGAATTCATAAAAATTTATATACTTGAACGGTTTTTAAAATATTGACTATAGAAGTAATTCTATAAATAATCTGATGTGTAGATGATCACTTTTCAACTATCCACATTATTAAAAGATGAAAACTATCAGCTAATTCCAAAGACCTTTACTTTTGCTCTTTTATGCCTTGTGTGATCGCTGGACAATGCGTTTGCCTTTTAGTGGCCATTAAAAGCCATTTCCATTTCTTCAGCTCAAATGATCTGAGCAGTGAAAGAAGGTAAATAGGTAAGTACATGTTGTGCATTGTATGAGAGCTAGGTTAGAGTGGGGAATACACAAACAGATAATCAAGAGTTGGTTGATGGTGTATATATTGCTTGTTTATATGTTCCATACAGTAGACTATATATGCAGGGTCCTTTTCTGCTAAGCTCGAACCAGCTCATTCTTTTTCCGTTCCCTTCTGTGAACATTATCATTTGGAAGGAATCAGCTACTCAACTGTGCAGTTCCTCGACTCTTAGAAAAGATCAGGGATTCCTGAGGCAAGGAAGCTGGATAGGGAGGGGCAGCAGGCAGGACACAGCTGGCCACCGGAGAATCCAGTGTAGGCAAGAGGACCGAATGCGCCAACAGCAAGCAAGGTCTTTTCTTCTCGGAAGAGGAAAGTGTGTACTTAGCTGCACTACCGGGGAAGAGGCTGTCACCAGACCAACCAAGCCTTCTGTAAATGGGGGGAGTAAAGGAACCCAGGCGGCTTGGCCTCGCTTTGGGGATACAAATTAACATCATTTATTCTGAAACAGAACGGACGTATGCAGAACACAGTTTGAGCAACCTTAAAACATGGATATCTGAATTTATAGCAGGCAAAGTAGCATGGTTAGTGTCGCCTGATTTAGCAATAAAAATACAAGACACCCAGTTAAATTTGAATTTCAGATAAACGACAAATAAGATTTTAGTATAAACGTGTCCTATGCAATATTTGGAATTTATTTATCTGAAATTCACATTTAATTGAATCTTTTATTTGATCTGGCAACCCTATGTGGTTAAACATGTAGTCTCTGGAGTCACATTGTGTTGAGTTCAAATTCTGGCCCTGCCGCTTATCATCTGTGTGACCCTGGGCAAATTACTTAACCTCTCAGATTCTCAGTTTTCCTGTGTACAAAATGAGGAGTGTGTGTCTTAGGGAGGAACTGCAGGAAGGCAGAAAAGGAGTTGGGAATTTCCTTTTCCTTTTAATAGCCAGTTAAGCCAGATACCAAGCTTTGTGTGTAAAAAATATTCGTTTGAGACCAGAAAGTGGAAAATATGCTCCCAGTAAATTGACATAGTTAATTTTGAGTCGTGGGAGGAAATCCCAAATTCAAACCAGATTCAGAAATTATGACCTCAGCCTTTCCAGAGTTTTTATTGATTAGGCTTGCTTATAGATTACCCAGAGGTAGAATGCATTGGGGGGTGGATGGTGGGAAGTGGGAATGAAAGAGTAAAATAGAATACGTTAGAATAAATTCAGAGCATGAAATTTCCTATCTCAGCATTTGCTGCTATTAAATGAAAGACACATACAAAGGAGTGTATGCTTAAGAGGGAGTGAGATGTTAGGATTTTGCCAAGGAGATTACGTAGGAGGACAGTCTTTTTAGATTGGAAGGTCATGAGGAGTGAATAGTTTTGTGGGGCAAAGTGATGAAGTGTACTAGGGGGTTGGAGTTGGTGGTCATAAAATGAACTCAAAGCCTATTTTGAAAGACAATTAATCAAGCATTTTATATTGAGTATCAACTATATGCTCAACAGCTTAATAAGTGTTCAGGGAATACACTCATGTACAAAGCAGAGCACTAGCCCCCAGTGAGTCTCATTTGGGGGAAGATAACTTACGAGCCTATTTGGAGACAAACTAAGACAGAAAGAAGGCTCTGTAGTTAGAGAGTTAAGAAATCTTGAATGAATGATATTTGAGTAAGAAAAGTAAGGACTGAATTCTAAAACAGAGCCTTGGAAATAGAATTGGCTTCCAAAGACGGCCCCTGATGTACATGCGTGCCCGCACGCGCGCACACACACACACACACACACACACACACACAAATTAAGGTACAGGTATGCAGAAGACCTCACTGGGGCTTTGAACTTGGCAAAGGGTTCAGGTGAAGCATTTCTTAAGCCCTTCCCTTGCCTCCTGCAGAACAAAGGTGCATGATGTGAAAGAAGAAAAGCCAGAAAATGGACATCTGCAATGGATCATAATCCTCCTGGTGAGCATTGTAGGGTTTCTCAAAGCCCCTCTCACCACCCTCTGAGCTATAATTGCTAAAATGGACAGATTATCACAATTCCAGCCTATGCGAGTATCTTACTAATGCTCATTTGCTGACTTTAATGAGTTCCAGAACCAATTTGTGATCTTATAATCAGCCCAGGTTTATCACTGAAAGAAAGCGCTGTAAGTCTGGCGCGGAAAGGTCAGCTTGGCAGAACTCACAGCAGTGATACAGCTATAAGAAAACGAATTCAAATGGATTCTTGAGGGCACAGTAAGGGCTCGCGGTTCCCTAATACCATTAAGCACAAAAATGTTAGGTGTTGGCTCTCTCTGCGAGCCTGCTCATGTGCAATACCTGTCTTATAAACTATCCTGAAGTATTCTTTTGTTCTCTCTTCTTTTCAAATTTCACAGCTTCCTCTGCTCTGCCTAAAAAGGAAAACTCACATATTCGAGCTGTTACAATAAAACTATTGGCAGCCTGTAAAGTGAGAACATAGCTTTGCCTTAATTTATTGCAGCACGCAGATTTATTACACATCAGGGTAATAATAACAACACTGTGACTTGCTGCCTGAGAATCTCCTCCTTTGCTCTGGTAGGAACGTGGTGCAAGGAGCTTGGAGCGCCCTGCAGACTCCCTGTATGGTGCTGAGCGCTGCCGGGCATGCTCCTGGCGCAGCATCAAGAGATGATGCTGTACTACTGGGCCAGGCAGTGCCAAGATGTGATGCAGAGCTGGTAAGGAGATGGCGTATTCGGAGACAAAACACTGGAAGCCATTTCCAGGTCTGTGGAAAGAGTATTTTCACAGTTATACATTGCCAGGGACATACGCATTCCCCAGCTACCTTTTTCCCTTAAAAGGTTCCTCAATCTGAAATACAATGAGAACCCAGTTTTAGAACCATAGAAATGAAGGAAGCATTTGGGGGCATTTCACCTATGGACTGCCTTTAGTTAGCAAGGTGTTTAAAAGACTGAGCCTGTCCGAAGTTAAATCTGTTCAGAGACAGTTTCTAAGGAACAATGAACACAATATATCACTCTGCAGGCTGAGGATCTCCTTCAGGGTGTCAGCCTCTCTTCTGGGCCACTTCACCATTTCTTCATCGTGGCTTCCCCATGCCTGGGGTGCCTGGTAAATTTTGCTGCTTTCAGGGAAACTGCTCGAAGACTGTCGGGCACTCGGCTTGCCCATGGTGACAACAGTGACATCCTTGTAGAGGACGGCGTCCATCCGAGGTGCCCTCCTGCTGCTCGGCGTGCTCTGGAAGCCTCTCATTACGGTTTCTAATTTTTAAGATAATGAGAACTTAGTGGGGATTATTTTGCTTTTCTCTCACCAGTCAATCCTTTTGCATCAGAAGCCCTGCTGGCCCCAGCTGCACTGCCTGAACAAACTGCATCCCGAGCAAGTGAAAGCTGTGGCCCAGGAGGCTGTTAACGTGATCTCGGAAGAGCATGGTCCAATGCTGTTGCCAATTTCCCTTTTTCTTATGCCAAGAGATTGGCCAGTAACAGCACCTGGGTTTCTGGCCACCTTGGTGGCCACTATGGACCCTTCTTTCTACCCCATTCATTTCTTCTCAATTCCTAGGAAGAAACATCTTTAACAAATCATCAGTGAATTAATCAATGAATTCTAAGCATTTAGGGACCTCAGGCTACTGCTGCTCCTTTTCTCTTCCATGCAACATTTTATAAAAATGGAGAATTCAGTCTGGCCATAATCAATCAACTGGTTGTCCTATAAGACAGAGATTCATAAAAAAAGACAGAGATTCACTTCCCAAGTGCAGTACCAAGACTGAAATTATTAGAAAATTAGATATGATTAACCCCTCATAGGAATCAAATGACCTCAAAATCCTTTTGGGGACTATTCAATCCTGGGGATCCAGAGACATTGTCACTGTCCTCTGCAGAATCTTTGGTTTTCTTCCCAGTAAACATTCTTAAGTTTGTTTCTGCATTGGCAATTGGCAGTCACGGGACTAAATTGGCCGTTGGAGATTTTTATCCCACCAAAATGATTGGCCAACCACAAAAATGCGTACACCGCAATCCTTAGTAGACCAACAATGCCAGACACCTCACAGAACAGACTGGCTCTGAGTCTCCTTTCCTCTGTTATCTGTTAGCTCTTAAGGCCACTCAAACGAACCCTGAATCCTGGAAATCACTTCAATCCTGTGATCACTAATTGTCGTCAGGCAAGAAACCATTTCAGTTCTCTCTCTGAGGTTCGATGGAGAATTTTCATTACTAACTTGAACAACTGGCTGTAAGTCTTCACCTCATTACTGACCCCAAAACAACCCTACAGAGCCCAGAGGGTCAAAAAGGAGGATGAAGTATGGAAATGAAGATAAACACCATCCCAGGTGCATTCAGAGAGATGACATTCCCAGATGCTTCAAATTACATTGCACATATTTTTCTTTTTAACGTTTTTTATTATGAATATAGCATATATATAGAAAAGTGATAAATTTCAAAGTCAGTTTAATACGTGGTTATAGAGAAAATCTCAAAGTATAGTATGGGTTACAGTTCCACATTTCAGGTATTTCCCTCTGGCTGTTTTATCCTTTCACTTGCCCGGGATGCAGTTTGGTCAGGCAGTGCAGCTGGGGCCAGCAGGGCTTCTGATGCCAAAGGATTGACTGGTGAGAGAAAAGCAAAATAATCCCCACTTAAACTTTATTTTTTTAGTTTAATAAACTTAAACTTTATTAAGTTTCTTTAAACTTAATAAAGAAACATTTATGAAATACTGTGAGTTAATGAGAGGGAGGGGTTAGGGGTATGGTATGTATGGGTTTTTTCTTTTTTCTTTTTATTTCTTTTTCTGGAGTGAAACAAATGTTCTAAATATGATCATGGTGATGAATACACAACTATGTGATGATATTGTGAGCCATGGATTGTATAATATGGTTGGATTGTATATTTGTGGATATTTCTCAATAAAAATATTTTTTTTAAAAAAAAGAGACATCTATAGAATGATTCAACAGTGACAAACACTTGCTAAGTCTTAACCTCTCTGCCACAACTACTCCTTCTCATTGATCACTCACTCAAACTTCAGGGATATTTGGGGGGGTGGGGGGCAAAGACCATTCTAAATTTCTCATGTTGAAAAGAGGTGTCGACATTATGGGGTAGGAGAATGCAACTGGTTAATATTCGGAAGAGACTGGTGCTCCTAAGTTTCAGGACTTATTTGGTGTAGGAACCATCTGGAGGTTTTAAGTTTTTGAAAAGTAAACTTAATAAGTAAAAATTTTATCTAGAGCCCTGGATTTTCTTTAGGGTTTTCAGGAATATTGTTGGTTGGGGCTTGGCATACTGTGGCAATGTGTAATATCTGGTGGAAGATGAACTTTGGGCATTCTGCTCACTGAGAATTATGTTAAAGTAAAAACCAGGATGTAAGAGGGACCACCCAGAAGAACTGGGATGGAAGCGTGGCCGTAAGGGAGAATGCTGAGAAGGAAAGAGTAAGGCAAACACTTCAGTTTGGTAAGAAGCAGTTCCCCGGATTCAAAGGATGTCTTGTGTCGCTGACAGCGTGGTGTGCAGACACTTGGCCTGCCAGCCCTCCTGATGGTAACTGATAGCGCAGCTTCAATGCGGACTGCTAGGCACATGCTCATTTGCTGCTTTCATCCTCCTGTAGGTGCTGACTTTGCTGGCAGAGTCACCACCACAACCACAGGGCCTCTTCCCGCTTACCCACTTCCTCCTGTTCACACTTCGTCTCAGAGAGAAGCAAAGCAGACTCTAGACTGCTTTGCATCTCTTACATCAGAGGTTTGGGACAGCACATTGCAAATGATCAGTGCAAACGTTTCCCTTTGTGCTCTTAAAGTTAGAGCAGAGAGGCAAAAAGTAAGCGGCCCAGAGCAAAAAATGTCTACATTTCTAGAATGAGTCTGAAATGTAACTCATCTGAAAATGTAGCGGGAGGCAGAGATGCCTCTCAGAACTAAAGTTCAGCAGGAACTCACAGAGTCTCGATTCTGCAAATGTTAATAATTTTGTTAAAGAGAGAAGGAAAGGAAAAGGTAGATAGCACTCTCTTAATTGGTATGATCTGAAGAAGACTCTAAAACATTTTTAGTATTTTTTTCATTAACATTTCAACTTGGAGGAGTGGGTTTTATATTTTCTCACAACAGTCCATGACCCAACCTTGGGAGGAGAGAGGAAGAAAAGTGTTTTATAGGGGAAAAAAAATAGAATAATTGTTACCTAAGATTCTCTACAGTGACAAAAATGAAAATTCAACCGAGAATGTAAAGGCATTTTCGTCTGATTTTAACTGTACCCCAGCTAACACCTTACTCATTGTTTAGCTCTGCCTGATCTTTGTACCTTTCAGCTCAGATTTCTTGGTAAATACTAACTAATTTTCCTACCATTCTGAAGTTGGTCAAGTCATTCAAAACAGACTGGGCAGTAGGTCGCAATTTACTTTTGTAATCATTGCCCTACCCACATGCTGGGAAACTGAGGCATGGAAGGAAAAAGGTGAGGCATTGGCTTCAAGGGTCTGGACTCAATCAGTGACATCTCAGGAACAAAACCTTGAACATTTTTGTCATATCTGGGAAGTGGCTTTTTAATTCAGCTGCGGCTCTTTCCAGTGTCAGCACTTGTGTGTGTTCAGTAGCTTAGACTCCTAGCCAAGGGGCCCCAGCCTCTGGTTCATCTCAGGAAAGCTCTCTGGCAGATGAAGAGAATAGGGTGGGTGGGTGGAAAAGTAAGATGACGCTTCAGTAAGTTTGGTGGTTTGGTGCTTGAATGGAATCTAAGAGGAGAAGGAGAGGGGCTCTTGAATTATGAACTAATTTAATTAGAGGTGCTTGGACTGGACTCTCAGCTGTATCCTTAAAACTCTAACCAGGATCTGGCAGGACTCTTCCCTTGATAATCAAGCATCATGATGCTATGGCCCAGACTGACCACACTGCTTATTTCTTCTGCTCCCTTTGGTGTTGCATACGTCCCTTGGACTTTGGTAAGTTGTCATATGAGAGGTAGAGTTTCTTGAGGCCTTATTTGCTTCCATCTTTAAAAGAGATAAACAGGACATTTATTTCTGGGTTGATTGAGATAGTCTTAGAGTAGTTAAATAATTCAGTATCACTGGGCTTTGATCATTTCTAAAAGTGCAAGAAGAGAAAAATGAACAATTTCTACTAAGTATGAAAGGTTGTACAAATGGGTGCTTGTCTCCTCCCATCTCCTCCATGATCTCTTGCCTCAGGAAAGTGGGGGAAGAAGAACCAATACACCATTTGATGAATACCCCCTCCTCATGGAGTTGTGCAATCGAGAGAAGCTGCCTCAGCAGAAAAAGGGGATATTTACTGAGTGTCAGTCATTTCCCACAATGTAAGTATCATTATTCTCATTTTTTAAAAAAACTAACTCTCCTAGGCTCTCACAGTTAATAGCAATGAACCCAAGATTTAAAATCTTGGGCATCTATCTCAAAAGTCCATGTTCTTTCATTTTATCAGGCTCAGGTTCCCTTTTTGAACGAAGACCAAATGAATGCTGCAATCTGCCTAAAATAGGAAAAAGACAGAAGTTAAAGTAGTGTCTTCTTATTCAACATTATTATCAGAATGCCCCTAATGGAAGGATCAGGATGCCAAATTGGTTGTTTCAAAACCCTATTCGATTTGGAGAATCTGATTTATTGAATGAACATATTTCTTTCCAGGGTGTGGGGTGCAATTCCTTGCGACAGGTCATTGGCCTATGAAGGCAGATACTCTATGCCTTGTTTGTTGAAAACTTCAATTAGAAGTTATCTTAATCATCTGTCTATAAATGTAAGGATACCTTAACTAGAAGGACCTCCCAAACTATACTACTCTTACTCTTCTATTAAAAAAAGTAATGATAGCCAAATTCATTGTGCCAGGCAGTGTTCTTTAGGTTTTACATGTGTTATTTAATAACAATCCTTTGAGGAAGGTACATGTTCTAGTTTGCTAGCTGCAGGAATGCGATATACTAGAAATAGAATGGCTTTTAAAAAGGGGAATTTTTAAGTTGTAAGTTTACACGTGAAAATGTCCAGGAAAAGCTACCTTGGTTCAAGAAGGCTGATGATGTTCAAGGTTTCTCTCTCAACTGGAAAGGCACATACATGGTGACCATGGCGGTGTTTCCCAACTTTCTCTCCTGGCTTTTTGTTTCATGAAGCTCCCCCAGGGGCGTTTTTCTTCTTCTTCTCCAAAGGTCTCTGGCTGCAGGGGTGCTCGTGGTTCTCCTGGCTCTAAAGCATTCTCCAAAATGCTTCCTCTTTTAAAGGATTCCAGTAAACTAATTAAGACCAACCCAGAATGGGTGGAATCACATCTTCCTCTAATCAAAGGTTAATACCCACAATAGGTGTGTCACATCTCTGTGAAGATAATTTAATCAAGTTTCCAACCTACAGTGCTGAACAGGGATTAAAAAAAATGGCCTCCGCAAGATGGATCAGGTTTAAAACATGACTTTTCCAGGGTACATAATCCTTTCAAACAGGCACGGTACTACTTATTACCTTCTCCATTTTACAGATGAAAGTACCAAGGTATAGAGAAGTTAAGTAACTTGACCAAGGTCATACAACTAGGAAGAGGCAAATGTGGGATTTGAACTTTCAAACCTGTGCACCTATCAATGACACTTTCTGATGCCAGTCATCAGGGAAAAGTCTCCATAAATAGAAAGGGTTATTTCTGTGCTTGGAGTTTGTTTCTATACTTCTATGCTTAGAGGAGACTCTTTTCTTGTTCTCTATTTCTCCTTTGCCCCAATATATGATCAACCTGCTAGAGAAGTCAATTCATTATAACTCCTTAGTTCTTCATTACCTAGTTTTCCCCCTTACTTTTCTTCTCCTTAGCCAGT